>JARYGA010000923.1:0-24637 GCA_030545235.1 Helianthus tuberosus | reverse complement strand
TGACATTGGTTACACATTACATGATTTACATTTGACACATAAACATTATTGACATTGGTTACACATTACATGATTTACATTTGACACATAAACATTATTGACATTGGTTATACATTACATGACTTACATCTTGACATAAACATTTTGACATATTATTCAATACATTTGGCAATTGGTTTAAACATAAACATTCTACGTTGATTGGTTTGGTTTGAGTAAGTGATTTAAGTAACGAGACGTGCGTAATATGATACAAGCATGGTGGATACGCCGCTGGTACTTCCTATATATAAGTGATTGTATGGTATTACATATCGTAGCATTATTTGAATCATTTCAATTTGGACATATAACATTTTATACAAATAACATACTTTTCACAAGACATTAATTTACAAACAACTTATTTTATACAAACTCATTTTACATGGTTATTCATTTAACCATACATTATTCTCTTATTTATACATATCATCTGATCTTATCGTTTTTCAAATGATTTACAAGACAAAGCAAATTACAAGGTTCATGACTAAACATTTTCTCAAACATAAGTCATGAATTCTGTTTTCACAAAACCTATGTATCTCACAGGCGTTTTTATGCTGACGTACCTATTTTCACATGTGTTTTCAGGAGATGATGCATAGGACTTATCAAGATACACATAGGCGGACTTGGGCCTTAGTGACAATAAAAGATGCAAGACTAGTTATTTATGTTATGTTTCTTTGTTTGTCAAGACATTGTAACTCTTTTATTCAATAAAACAATATTTCAATTTCCATGTGTTATGAAACAATGATTCTGTTACAACACTCCCCTACGTTTCCGCCACGTCTTGTTGTTTTACGTGGTCGGGGTGTGACATATTGTTCTCGCGGCGCCCGCTCCAGGGGTAGGGGTCGGGAGCTGCGACAAAAGACCATTTAGGTTTGCAGTGGTCTCGATGGTGGTGATGTGTGATTGTTTTTTCATTTAATCGCGTTGAAAGTTAGTAAACGTCAACAAGCTGTTAGAAGGACTAGGTAGTAGAAGCCTCGTGGTCAAATGAGAATACACGTTGTACATATCAAGTATAAAATGTATTAGAAACTAGTAGATGCCCCGCCCGCGTTGCGGGGCAATGGCCGAATAATTCTCAATCAATTAAAAAAAGATTATATAATTTTGCTATGAAAAAAAAACGATGATAAGACCGTAGTTTTTGGCTCAGGGCAAAACTGTAATTTTTCAGGACTAATGAGCCAGTGTTAGGCAGCTAGAGTTATGCGCCGCCCGCGTTGCGGGGCACTAAACCGAGTATTTCTTAGGTTAATAACATGTATGCCTTTATGTCGGTTAGTTGTACATGCTACCTATAACACGATATAAAAAAAGACACATCAAGTTAACCAATTAAAGAAAACAGTGCCATAGTTATGATAAAATGTTTTTAACTAAAACGATGACTAGCGTGTAACTTAGAGTTGGGGGCAAAGCAATAATTTGTCAGGCCCAATTAGCGAGTGCTAGGCAGCTGTTTGGCATGAATAAAAACAAAATTAAGTCAACTAAGAAAAATAAAACACTAAAAAAACTGATGGCAAGCTTGCAATTTTTAGCGGAGGTAAAATCGTAATTTAAAAATGGAGGTAAAATAATATTTTTAACTGAGGGAAAAACCATTTTTTTATTTTGAAATGGGGGCAAAATCGTAATATTTTAGCTGTGGGCGAAATCATAATTTTTAGCTGGGGGCAAAATCCAAATTTTAAACTGGGAACCAAATCGTAACTTGGCAGGACTCTAGCTGAGGGCAAAAGCATATTTTTATTTTGAACTGGGAGCAAAAGTGTATTTTTTATTTGAGGGCAAAATCGTAAATTTAAGCAAGGGGCAAAAGCAAAATTTTATTTTGAATCGAGGGTGTTAGGGGTCATTTTCTTAACATACGTATCTTGACCAATATCCTGCCTTTGTTTGTTAATTTGTGACCAGGATGCTGGAAGAGGATATTGCTAACATCTTGGGCGATATCCTGAGGTTTATAGAATTAACCACGTGCAGGTTAAAGGCTGAGACTTGCTAACGGTCAAGAGGACTTCTTCTCCTCAAGACTCGGACGAGTTTGTTGAAGGAGAGACGTTGAGCCCGAGAGACCAGGTCTACAACGTTCGATGAAGGGATATTCGGTGGATCCCGGAACTTTAGGATAGTTTGTTATTTTATCTTTACTATAAATAGATGAGGTCGGATCAGTTTAAGTCACACAATCTCCACTTACACTCTCGCATACTCTCATTTTCTAGCTCATTGCAACCACCACACTTGTATTCAAGTTTCTTTGTAACACTTAGTCGATCCGCACCACATCCTGCACTGTATCCTGATATTTGAAGCAATAGAAGAACAAGGCAGCTGCGATTGTCAGCTCCCGAGGTTTTATGCCGGCGATCTAGATTGATCAAGGGCTTTCCTCGTATATCTCGTGTCATTTACTTTACTTTTGCTCATAGTTTGATCTTAGATACAGCTCTATCTCCTGAGCCGTATCCTGAATACTGATTTTCTAAACAACTTAACAAGCACATTTTTAATTTACTTTCTAGCACACTACCTCACTTTACTAATTTGATCACTAAATTGCTTCGGTAATTTTTGACCAAAACAATTTGGCGCCCACCGTGGGGCAAGTGGTGCTCTCTTTACTAAAAATTTTTGTGAAATCACTAATCGGCTTTCTATTTTCAAAACTTTTTGCCACATTGTCCATAATGGCCTCAAGATCAAACATGAGTTCCTCTACTGTGTCTGCTATGACTTCTACTACTACCGGCCCGGTGCTTCCACCACCTCCTCCAAGGATGCCAGCCTCTACACGACCTCAGGATATTATCCCTACTCGCAGTGTTCAGGAATCTGCTCCCGTTCTAGCTTCTAATGATGAAATTATTACTTTATTTGGAAGTGTGCAGGAACAAATGAGGCAGCAACAGGAAACAAACCAAATGCTTTTAAGGGAAATACAACTCCTGAAGTCAGGCTCGAGCAGATCTGCTGAGGACAATGTCACTCCATTACATCCTAGAGCGTTGAACTTCAGTTCAGCTGTGTATACTGAGGATAACAGGGGGAATATCGTGCCCAGCCTTCCTTAGAATCATACTCCTGAAATACCCTCCTCGGTCAGGATGTCAACCATGAGGAGCTCAGGATATGCTTCAGGATATGGGCAAAATCCTCCAACGGGTAACGTGTCAAATAATAATAATTATACTTATACTACTAACAATAGT
This sequence comes from Helianthus tuberosus, assembly GCA_030545235.1. Lineage (NCBI taxonomy): Eukaryota > Viridiplantae > Streptophyta > Magnoliopsida > Asterales > Asteraceae > Helianthus > Helianthus tuberosus. The sequence continues at coordinate 21,359 of JARYGA010000923.1, read as the reverse complement.
GGATCTTTGCAGGATACAGGTGTGACATCAGCACTTACTAGGGAACTTCAAAAGTTGAAGGACATGATATCCAGTGTACCTGGGGTAGTCCAGCCGATCCCGGAAGTGTCCCAAGACAGCCATAAGATATCTCGTTTTGCACATCCTATCTGTGATGCTGAGATCCCAAAGAGATTTCAAACCCCCAACATGAAGCTTTACGATGGAACTACGGATCCTGAGGAGCATATTGCTCAGTATAGGGAAAGAATGGAGATTAACCCTATCCCTCCGGAGCTCAAGGAAGCGTGCTTGTGCAAGGGATTTGGTTCTACCTTAACAGGATCAGCCTTAAAATGGCTGTTAAATGTTCCTCCACACTCAATTACTTTGTTTGCTCATTTGGTTAATTTATTTAACAGTCAATTTTCTTGTAGTCGGAGTTTTGAGAAACTAACCAGTGATCTTTACAGGATAACTCAAGGGCCTCAGGAATCCTTGAGGGATTATGTGAACAAATTCAGTCGAGAATCCTTGGATATCCCACATCTTGATGTTGCAACAGCCGTGCAAGCTTTCAAGATGGGATTACAAAAGGATTCTCAGTTTTATCAGGATCTTGTAATGAATCCCTGCAGGAATCTCGACGAAGCTCGTAACAGGGCTTTGAGATATATCCGTCTGGAGGATGACAGGAAGATGCAAGAAAGGATGAACTCATCTAACACTTATGAGTCAACTAACAGGAAGTCAGAATCCTCGTTCAAGTCATATTGGCCTAAGCCATATGGCAGAAATGATAACAAGAGAGTGAATGCTGTCGAAGATGACGATCCTGAAGAGTATCCTGAGCTGTCTGAATATTGCTTTTCTGTTAACATTCCCGAATTAATGTATGCCATGCAGGGTCTAGGAGACAAGGCTAGGTGGCCTCGAAAGAATCAACAAAAGGCTGACTGGAAAGATAAGTCAAAATGGTGTGCTTTCCACGAAGATTTCGGACATATAACCGAGGATTGCATTGCTCTAAGGAAAGAAATAAGTTATCTTCTAAGCAAGGGATATCTGAAAGATCTCTTAGGAAGAAAGAAGAATAAGGGTCAGGATACTGAGAAGGATCCTGAGCGAGCAGCATCACCTCCCGCGGATGCCAAGATAATCAACTTCATCTCGGGAGGATCCGACATTTGTGGGACCTCGTATTCGGCAGCAAAAAGACATGCAAAGGAAGCTAAGGCCGAAAGGGGAGACTAACCTGTCAGGATGACTACCCTCACAACTGACAAAGTGATCACTTTTGATGCAGATGACAGGGATACTGTCCAGGATCCTCACCATGATGCTCTGGTAATAACGTTGTATGTGGCTAACCATTTTGTACGCAGGATACTGGTTGATAATGGCAGCTCCGTCAACATAATCCAACTAGAAACTCTGAAGAGAATGAATGTATCCCCAATGGATATCACTTCAAAGTCTACTGTGCTTGTTGGGTTCAGTGGAGAGGCTAGAAACACAGTGGGAGAGATAAAGTTGCCAGTATACGTTGAAGGAGTCAACTCGATACAACGTTTCTGTGTGATGGATTCTCTATCCTGCTATAACATCATACTGGGAAGACCGTGGATTCACGATATGAAGGCCGTGCCATCAACATATCACCAATGCATCAAGATACCTACCCCTTGGGGAGTTGTCAAAGTTGATAGTGATCAGCAGGAGGCGAAAGAATGCTACTCATCCTCGATGAAATCCTCAACCAAACCTAGTGCAGCATAGCAATTAAAGACGCGGGCCCAGGATATCGTGGAGGATCCGGAGCAGGATGTGAAGAAAATTATCCTAGACCAGGATAATCCCGATATTTCGGTGCTCGTGGGAACCAATATCCCTCAGGATATTGAAGAGCAATTAATTAACTTTTTAAAATGCAGGATGTCAACGTTTGCCTGGAAGCATGAGGATATGACAGGCATATCCAAAGATATTATCACTCACAAGCTTGGAATTGATAAATCATTCAAGCCTGTGCAACAAAAAAGAAGGAAGTTTGCTCCTGAGCGGAACACGATTATCCAGGAGGAAGTTGAAAGATTATTAAAGTCCAGAATGATCAGAGAGGTTAAGTTCCCAAGGTGGCTAGCAAACGTGGTTGTAGTACAGAAGAAGAATGGGAAATGGAGAGTTTGTGTAGACTACACAGACTTGAACAAAGCTTGTCCTAAAGACCCATTTCCTCTTCCCCACATTGATGCAATGGTAGATGCCACTGCCGGGCATGAAATGCTGACCTTCATGGACGCATCCTCAGGATTTCAACAGATCCAAATGGAGTCTTCTGACCAGGAGGATACCGCCTTCATGACACCAACAGGTATTTATTGTTATACAGCTATGCCTTTTGGTTTGAAAAATGCAGGTGCAACATACCAAAGATTGGTAAACATGATGTTCAAAGACAAACTGGGGGACACCATGGAGGTATATATCAATGATATGGTGGTGAAATCTAAAAAGGCTGAGGATCACCTCCAGGATATCAAGGGAGCATTTGATATCCTGGATCAATACAACATGAAGCTGAATCCTGCTAAATGCCATTTCGGAGTGGGGGCAGGAAAGTTTCTTGGATATATGGTGACAAAAAGGGGGATTGAAGCAAGCCCAGAGCAGATCAAAGCTATCCTGGACATAAAATCACCCTCAAATATGAAGGACGTACAAAGATTGACAGGCCGAGTAGCAGCTTTAAACAGGTTTATCTCAAGATCCTCAGAGAAATGCAAAGACTTCTATGATATCCTGAAGAAGAACAAAAGATTCGAATGGGGGGAAAAGCATGAAACAGCCCTGCAGGATTTGAAACGATATCTCTCAACCACACCTCTATTGATGAAGCCTGAAAATGGTGAACCACTATCCCTATACCTTGATGTATCAGGGAATGCTGTAAGTGCCGTTCTTATAAAAGACCATGAAAGTCAGCAATATCATGTTTATTATGTTAGTAAAAGTTTATTAGATGCTGAAACTAGGTACTCTCACTTAGAAAAATTGATACTAGCATTAGTCATGGCATCAACGAAACTTAGGCATTATTTCGAGACACATAGGATACATGTTAAAACAAATTATCCTGTCAAAAATGTGCTTAGGAAACCAGAGATGTCAGGCAGGATGGCCAAGTGGTCAGTAAAGTTAAGTGCTTATGATTTAGTATATGAACCTAGAAATGCCATAAAATCTCAGGCTTTAGCTGACTTTGTGGCTGACTTTAGTAGTGACATTCAGGACGAGGTAGACCTAGAAGTTCAACAGTTAGGAGAATCCTCAGGATCCTAGACATTATATACTGACGGTGCATCTAATGTAAGAGGAGTAGGATTAGGAATACTACTAAAATCGCCACAGGGGGACATATTACCCCAGGCTATTAGGTGTGAATTTCCTGCTACTAATAATGAAGCAGAGTATGAGGCTTTAATCGCAGGATTAGAGTTGGCTAAGAGCATGAGTATCAAAAATTTGCAAGTATATGTTGACTCTTTGTTAATTACTAACCATTTTAATGGATCCTATGCAGTTAAGGGTGAGAAATTAATCGAATATCTCGATATTCTCAAAAAATTAGCAGGATATTTCGATGTTTTTATACTTGAACAGGTACCAAGGGCGGACAATGCTGAAGCGGACGCCTTAGCAAATTTGGGATCATCGATCAAGATACCTGAAGGGACGCAAATACCAATATTACATGTCTTATATCCTGCAACGAATCCTCAGGATAAAGAAGTAGCTGGTATTCAGGATCCTGGAGTAGAACATCCTGAAGAGGATCCTGAATCCTGGACGGCTCCAATCATGAGATATCTCAAAGAAGGACACATCCCTGGAAATGAAAATCCTAAGGCATTTAGGATGAAGGTATCACGATTCACTATTATAAATAATATTTTATACAAGAAATCTCTTGCAGGACCGTATTTGAGGTGCTTGGAGGATCCTGAAGCCAAAGAAGTACTTCAGGATATACATGAAGGGGATTGTGGTAACCATGCTGGGGGCAGGTCGTTATTCTCAAAAGTATTAAGGACAGGATATTATTGGCCAACGATGAGAAAAGATGCTGCAGAATATGTTCGAAGATGTGACGCATGTCAAAGACATAGTAACATACTGCATCAGCCGGCTGAACCATTATATCCTATTGTTTCCCCTTGGCCATTTATGAAGTGGGGTATGGATATAGTGGGAAAGCTACCAAAAGCTCCGGGAGGAAAAGTCTTTATGCTGGCAATGACGGATTATTTCTCTAAGTGGGTTGAAGCAGAAGCATTTGTTCAAGTTAGAGACCAAGAAGTAGTATCCTTCATCAAGAGGAATATCATGACCAGATTCGGAATACCAGCCGAGATAATCTGTGACAATGGTTCTCAGTTTATAAGTAAGAGGACTACTGACTTTTGCAAGAGTTGGGGAATCAAAATGATTACATCTACTCCGGTACATCCTCAAGCAAATGGACAAGCAGAATCCTCAAACAAGATAATTGTCAATAACTTAAAGAAAAGGCTTGGAGCCAAAAAAGGAAGATGGGCAGAAGAATTACCCTTTGTTTTATGGGCTGATAGGACAACGGTAAAGAATGCAACAGGCCAAACCCCATTTTCGTTGGTGTTTGGAGCAGAAGCAATGATTCCAACAGAAATGACAATACCTACTGCAAGATCTACCTTTAGTGATCCTGAGCAGAATCCTGAAGCCTTGAGTCAGGATTTAGACACTATAGATGAAAAGAGAAAAGGATGGCAACATATCAACAGAGAATATCCAGGGCATATAACAAGAATATTAGAACCAGAAGATTTAAGGTTGGAGATTGGGTGTTAAGAAAGGCTTTTCAGAATACTACTAATCCTGCCGATGGCAAACTAGCTCCAAAATGGGAAGGACCATATGAAGTTGAATCAGAAGCAGGGAAATGAGCATACAGACTCAAGAATATGGAGGGGGATATGCTACCGAGGTCTTGGAATGCTATACACCTTAAGCTCTATTTCAAGTGAGTTTAGAATTTAATTTCTAGCTCAGGATGGTATGAATTCTATCTTTTTTAAATATGTTTGGTTTAATTTGTTATTTGCAACCCAATACTGACTTAAGCATCGGAGGGGTGTTAGCCAAGCTAACACCCACCTTAGTTTACAATTGTTTTGCAAGATATGTTTCAGGATATGTACTCAGGATAACTCAGAAGATTAGAGGATTGGCCCCCTCTCTCACGTTTAAGGGATACTGATCCCTTCACAGGTTTAAAGGTATTCACCTTTCTTCCGAATTGGGTTTAAACACCCCGCCTGGAGCGCAAGTTATTCAGGGATAGTTCAAGGTGGCGGGACCAGTTCATGTAAAAGTGGCTGACAATTTCGTTACTGTTGGCTATATCCTAAATCCTAAAGGTATATGAGTATTGATCACCCTCTCTCACGAAAGGGTATTTTCATACTCTCTAAGGTTTAAAGGTTTTCACCTTTCTACGTCTTGGAGTTTGTTTTGGTCAAAAATTACCGAAGTAATTAAGTGATCAAATTAGTTAAGTGAGGTAGTGTGCTAGAAGTAAGTGTCAAAAATGTGTTAGTTAAATTACTTGCAAAAACAGTTTCAGGATACGGCTCAGGATATTGAGCTGTATCGACGATCAAACAATGAGCAAATAATGAGCAAAAAGTAAAGGAAGTGACACGAGATGTACGAGGAAAACCCTTGATCAATCTAGATCGCCGGCATAAAACCTCGGGAGCTGACAATCGCAGCTGCCTTGTTCTTCAATTGCTTCAAAAATCAGGATACAGTGCAGGATGTGGTACGGATCGACTAAGTGTTACAACGAAAATGAAATACAAGTGTGGTGTTTGTAATTAGCTAGAGAGTGATTGTGTTCGAGAGTGTAAGTGTGAAATGATGTGTTCTAAGCTGATCCGACCTCATCTATTTATAGTAAAGATAAAATAACTAACTACCCTAAACTTGCGGGATCCACCGAATATTCCTTCTTGGAGCGTTGTAGAGCTGGTCTTTCGGGCTCAACGTCTCTTTCTCAACAAATTCGTCCGAGTCTTGAGGAGAAGAAGTCCTCTTGACCGTTAGCAAGCCTCTGCCCTTAACCTGCACGTGGTTAATTCAATAAGCCTCAGGATATCGCCCAAGATGTTAGCAATATCCTCTCCCAGCATCCTGATCACAAATAAACAAACAAAGGCAGGATATTGGTCAGGATACATATGTTAAGAAAATGACCCCTAACAATTGTCCCCAAATATATCGGTTGGGATACCAATCCAACGGATATATTTCAAAAACCTTATCCCACAACTCAAGGCATTTAAAATGAGGCAACGGTCAAGATCACATCATAACTTCCAACGCGTTTTTTACTCCATGGAGATCCACAATGCCCCTATATCTTCTCTTTTCTTGTTTGAAAAACAGATATCTTCAACAGACCCTTCAGGTAATTCCCCATTTTTGACTTTCTTCCTGTCAATTTACTTCATCTTTCTAGCAATGGCCGCCGAGACCTTCACCCAGCAGAATCTTCTCAAAAATCCCGAGAAGGAGATCTGCGCCTTTGACAACGCAGATATTGCAGCTTTAAGAGCCTCCGGCGCTTTCCCTGACAGCACAGTCTTTAGGCCATTTGATCGGTCAATCCGATCAGATGTTTCTTCTACCGAATGGATCTGTTTTCCAGCATATCCTTTTTCACTAGGCCTTCGATACCCCTTTCCAGAATTCATGATGCAATTCTTTCGTGTTACTGGTATCTCTTTTGCTCAAACCATGCCCATGGTTTGGAGAGTACTAATTGTACTCAACCAAATCAAAAACCTCCATTGTTCTGACCTCTGCATCGAGGATCTACCTATTGCTTATCGCCTCCGGTCCCACGGCTCTAGCCGGTTCTTGCTTTTTTCAACCTCCAGCAAACCCCTGATTCTCAAAGCCACCAAAAACGAAGACGGATGGCAACGCAAATTCTTCTTTGTCAAACGAGATTCCATTGCTGAGGGTGCCAACCTTCCGGTGGAGTGGTTAACCACCGGTAGGATCATAAATATCCTTATAGACAATTTAATTGTTATCCCCTATTAATATTCTTCTTTTTGACCTTTATGCAGTGAACTTTAAGGAAGTTGCTCCTCCTACCGCTGAGTCAGAAGAGAGAATCAATACCGTTTACCGGTTACCTGCAATAGACAGGACTTTTACCACACACGTTCCGAGTTCAAGTCAGTACTCGTCATCCGAGATGTCTGGTAAGAATTCCTTTCAGAATAATTAGTCAAAACAATATAATGATAAAGAGTAAAACTTTTCCCTTTACACAGCACCAGCTAAGATCCCTGAAGTCTTTGATCTTGACGAACTGGATAGCTATTCTGACCAGATCCAGGTCAAGAAAGAACCTGGCTCCAAGACCACTGCTACATCCAAACCCAGCAGCTCCAAAGCCATCATCATTCCTAAACCTTCACCGGCTACCAAACCTCGGAGTTCGAGTTCCCGCAAAAGGAAAGAACTTGATTCCCCTGTCGTTTCTGACACATTTCCTTATGAAAAGCATGGATTCATCGAAGCCAGCGGTTTTATGACTTCTTTTCTCAACCAGGTTAGTATCTTTATACCATATCCTGCAATTTAGACTATAATAATATTGATCCCTGTCCTTTTACCTTTGCAGGGTCTTGAGCGTTTGGTTCACTTATATCAAGAATCCTGCAAGCTTAACAAAACACTTGAATCTAAGCTAAAGGAAGCAGAAATCACAATTTCAGACCAAGGTATGATTGCGGCCGCCAAGTCTCGTCATTACGAGGAGAAATACAAAGCTATGACCCAGGAACACCAAGTTGCTCTTAACAAGGCTACTCTTCAAGCCCAAGCCGATCTGGAAGCTGCCCATGTGCAGTACGAACGGGATATGGTCAGTTACCGAGAAAGCCTCAAAAGTTCCGTCGTCATTTCTCTTCTCCAGGCTAGGTTGAAGATGGCTCACGAAGCCAAAACATTAGGCTTCGAATGCCCTTCTTGGGACGTTGGAGCCTGGGAGACCAAGCTGAAGAATCTTGGCGGTACCTCTTCCAAATCAACTGTCGATGATCCTGCTAAAGCAGTTGAAAAGGCAATCGATGCTGACAAGGATGCTGAGGCGGATCCCAAAATGGATGTTGCTGAAACCGCTATGGAGCAAGAAGGCACTACCCCCTAGAGCTTATTTTCATTCGAACAATTTTATGTCTTTATGAACAATTTTCATTTCTATCTCTAAACAATTTGATAACCGAAGGCGGATGGGTCCTGGGTTTCAGGATGAAACCTTCGGTTATCAACCAGTATTGATCGCTTTAAGAATAATTTCATCTTTTGACTTTTCTTTCTGTTACTTTGCATTGTTTAGTGTAAGTCTTAGCTTTGTAAAAATTTCATACTGTTATTTTACTAAATATCCTGACCAGTATGCTCAGAAACATACTGTAGAAGCCCTTTAAATGGATCTTCCAGACGTTCTTTCAATTTTGTAAAAATTTCTTTAGAAAGTAAAAAATAGTTTATCTCTTCAAAACCAAGTTTTGATGATGATCAAAGTTTCAAGCCAATACTAGTTTCAAACATCCTAATCAAATATCCTTAAAAGGACTTTGAGGATATATGTCAAGATACTTAACATAATGTTACTAAAAACTTAAATGAGGCTTACAAAGGAAAGATTATACCAGACATAGGATATAAACCTACTCCAACTCTTCCAATGAAGATGTCCCCAGTGCAAGGTACTTAGTGCATTAGTCGCAAGCTTTACACCACCATCTTGGCAGGAATGTCCCCTGTGTACAATGTCTTCAAGTATCTTAGAAATCTACTTAATGTCAGTTTGCATTGCATAAGCAATTTTTCTCGTCCCGAGGGTATAACCCAAGGATGTACTGGAGATAAATCCTTTGTATCCTGGGGAAAATCCCAATTTTTCATGCGCTACAGGCGGGAGTGTATAAACTCCAAGACTTAGAAAGGTGAAAACCTTTAAACCTTAGAGAGTATGAAAATACCCTTTCGTGAGAGAGGGTGATCAATCCTCATATACCGTTAGGATTCAGGATATAGCCAATGGTAACGAAATTGTCAGCCACTTTTACATGGACTGGTCCCGCCACCTTGAACTATCCCTGAATAACTTGCGCTCCAGGCGGGGTGTTTAAACCCAATTCGGAAGAAAGGTGAATACCTTTAAACCTGTGAAGGGATCAGTATCCCTTAAACGTGAGAGAGGGGGCCAATCCTCTAATCTTCTGAGTTATCCCGAGTGCATATTCTGGAGCTATATCCTGAAACATATCTTGCGAAACAAATGTAAACTAAGGTGGGTGTTAGCTTGGCTAACACCCCTCCGATGCTTAAGTCAGTATCAGGTTATAAAGAACAAATTACACCAAACATATTTAAAAGAAGTAGAATTCATACCATCTTGAGTTAGAAATTAAATTCTAGACTCACTTGAAATAGAGCTTAAGGTGTATAGCATTCCAAGATCTCGGTAGCATATCTCCCTCCATATTCTTGAGTCTATATGCTCCTTTCCCTGCTTCTGATTCAACTTCATATGGTCCTTCCCATTTTGGAGCTAACTTGCCATCGGCAGGATTAGTAGTATTTTGGAAAGCCTTTCTTAATACCCAATCTCCAACCTTAAATCTTCTGGTTCTAATATTCTTGTTATATGCCCTGGATATTCTCTGTTGATATGCTGCCATCCTTAGCCTTGCCGCATCTCTCTTTTCATCTATAGTGTCTAAATCCTGACTCAAGGCTTCAGGATTCTTCTCAGGATCACTTAAGACAGATCTTGCAGTAGGTATCGTCATTTCCGTTGGAATCATTGCTTCTGCTCCAAACACCAACGAAAATGGGGTTTGACCTGTTGCATTCTTTACCGTTGTCCTATCAGCCCATAAAACAAAGGGTAATTCTTCTGCCCATCTTCCTTTTTTGGCTCCAAGCCTTTTCTTTAAGTTGTTGACAATTATCTTGTTAGAGGATTCTGCTTGTCCATTTGCTTGAGGATGTACCGGAGTAGATGTGATCATTTTGATTCCCCAACTCTTGCAAAAGTCTGTAGTCCTCTTACTTATGAACTGAGAACCATTGTCACAGATTATCTCAGCTGGTACTCCAAATCTGGTCAGGATATTCCTCTTTATGAAGGATACTACTTCTTGGTCTCTAACTTGAACAAATGCTTCAGCTTCAACCCACTTAGAGAAATAATCCGTCATTGCTAGCATAAAGACTTTTCCTCCCGGAGCTTTTGGTAGCTTTCCCACTATATCCATACCCCACTTCATAAATGGCCAAGGGGAAACAATAGGATATAATGGTTCAGCCGGTTGATGCAGTATGTTACTATGTCTTTGACATGAGTCACATCTTCGAGCATATTCCGCGGCATCTTTTCTCATTGTTGGCCAATAATATCCTGTTCTTAATATTTTTGAGAATAACGATCTGCCCCCAGCATGGTTACCACAATCCCCTTCATGTATATCCTGAAGGACTTCTTTGGCTTCAAGATCCTCCAAGCATCTCAAATACGGTCCTGCAAGAGATTTCTTGTATAAAATATTATCTATAATAGTGAATCGTGATACCTTCATCCTAAATGCCTTAGGATTTTCATCTCCAGGAATGTGTCCTTCTTTGAGATATTTTATGATTGGAGCCGTCCAGGTTTTAGGATCCTCTTCAGGATATTCTGCCCCAGGATCCTGAATACCAGCTACTTCTTTATCCTGAGGATTCGTTGCAGGATATAAGACATGTACTATTGGTATTTGTGTCCCTTCAGGTATCCTGATCGATGATCCCAGATTTGCTAAGGCATCTGCTTCAGCATTATCTTCCCTTGGTACCTGTTCAAGTATAAAAACATCGAAATATCCTGCTAATTTTTTGAGAATATCGAGATATTCGAGTAATTTCTCTCCCTTAACTGCATAGGATCCATTAAAATGGTTAGTAATTAACAGAGAGTCGACATATACTTGCAAATTTTTGATACTCATGCTCTTAGCCAACTCTAATCCTGCAATTAAAGCCTCATACTCTGCTTCATTATTGGTAGCAGGAAATTCACACCTAATAGCCTGGGGTAATATGTCCCCCTGTGGCGATTTTAGTAGTATTCCTAATCCTACTCCTCTTACATTAGATGCACCATCAGTATATAATGTCCAGGATCCTGAGGATTCTCCTAGCTGTTGAACTTCTAGATCTACTTCATCCTGAATGTCACTACTAAAGTCAGCCACAAAGTCAGCTAAAGCCTGAGACTTTATGGCATTCCTAGGTTCATATACTAAATCATAAGCACTCAACTTTACTGACCACTTGGCCATCCTGCCTGACATCTCTGGTTTCCTAAGCACATTTTTGATAGGATAGTTTGTTTTAACATGTATCCTATGTGTCTCGAAATAATGCCTAAGTTTCGTTGATGCCATAATTAATGCTAGTATCAATTTTTCTAAATGAGAATACCTAGTTTCAGCATCTAACAAACTTTTACTAACATAATAAACAGGATACTGCTGACCTTCATGGTCTTTTATAAGAACGGCACTTACAGCATTCCCTGATACAGCAAGGTACAGGGATAGTGGTTCACCATTTTCCGGCTTCATCAATAGAGGTGCGGTTGAGAGATACCGTTTCAAATCCTGTAGGGCTGCTTCATGCTTTTCCCCCCATTCGAATCTTTTGTTCTTCTTTAGGATATCATAGAAGTCTTTGCATTTCTCTGAGGATCTTGAGATAAATCTGTTTAGAGCTGCTACTCGGCCTGTTAATCTTTGTACATCCTTCATATTCGAGGGTGATTTTATATCCAGGATAGCTTTAATCTGCTCCGGGCTTGCCTCTATCCCCCTTTTCGTCACCATATACCCAAGAAACTTTCCTGCCCCCACTCCGAAATGGCATTTAACAGGATTCAGCTTCATGTTGTATTGATCCAGGATATCAAATGCTCCTTTAATATCCTGGAGGTGATCCTGAGCTTTCTTTGATTTTACCACCATATCGTCAATGTACACCTCCATGGTGTCCCCCAGTTTGTCTTTAAACATCATGTTTACCAATCTTTGGTATGTTGCACCTGCATTTTTCAAACCAAAAGGCATAGCTGTATAACAATAAATACCTGTTGGCGTCATGAAGGCGGTATCCTCCTGATCAGAAGGCTCCATTTGGATCTGTTGAAATCCTGAGGATGCGTCCATGAAGGTCAGCATTTCATGCCCGGCAGTGGCATCTACCATTGCATCAATATGGGGAAGAGGAAATGGGTCTTTAGGACAAGCTTTGTTCAAGTCTGTGTAGTCTACACAAACTCTCCATTTCCCATTCTTCTTATGTACTACAACCACGTTTGCTAGCCACCTTGGGAACTTAACCTCTCTGATCATTCTTGACTTTAATAATCTTTCAACTTCCTCCTGGATAATCGTGTTCCGCTCAGGAGCAAACTTCCTTCTTTTTTGTTGCACAGGCTTGAACGACTTATCAATTCCAAGCTTGTGAGTGATGATATCTTTGGATATGCCTGTCATATCCTCATGCTTCCATGCAAACGTAGACATCCTGCATTTCAAAAAGTTAATTAATTGTTCTTCAATATCCTGAGGGATATTGGTCCCTACGAGCACCGAAATATCGGGATTATCCCGGTCCAGGATAACTTTCTTCACATCCTGCTCCGGATCCTCCACGATATCCTGGGCCCGCGTCTTTAATTGCTATGCTGCAATAGTTTTGGCTGAGGATTTCATCGAGGATGAGTAGCATTCTTTCGCCTCTTGCTGATCGCTATCAACTTTAACAACTCCCCAAGGGGTAGGTATCTTGATGCATTGGTGATATGTTGATGGCACGGCCTTCATATCGTGAATCCATGGTCTTCCCAGTATAATGTTATAGCAGGATAGAGAGTCCATCACACAGAAACGTTGTATCGAGTTGACTCCTTCAACGTACACCGGCAACTTTATCTCTCCCACTGTGTTTCTGGCATCTCCGCTGAACCCAACAAGCACGGTGGACTTCGAAGTTATATCCATTGGAGATACATTCATTCTTTTAAGTGTCTCTAGTTGGATTATGTTGACGGAGCTGCCATTATCAACCAATATCCTGCGTACAAAATGGTTAGCCACATATAACGTTATTACCAGAGCATCATGGTGAGGATCCTGGACAGTATCCCTGTCATCAGCATCAAATGTGATCACTTTGTCAGTTGTGAGTGTAGCCATCCTGACAGGTTTGTCTCCCCTTTCGGCTTTGGCTTCCTTTGCGTGTCTCTTTGCTGCCGAATACGAAGTTCCACAAATGTTGGATCCCCCCGAAATGAAGTTGATTATCTTGGCATCCGAGGGAGGTGATGCTGCTCGTTCAGGATCCTTGTCAGTATCCTGACCCTTATTCTTCTTTTTTCCTAAGAGATCTTTCAGATATCCCTTGCTTAGAAGATAGCTTATTTCTTTCCTTAAAGCAATGCAATCCTCAGTCATATGTCCGAAATCTTCGTGGAAAGCACACCATTTTGACTTATCCTTCCAGTCAGCCTTTTGTTGATTCTTTCGAGGCCATCTAGCCTTGTCTCCTAGACCCTGCATAGCATACATCAATTCAGGAATATTAACAGAAAAGCAATATTCAGACAACTCAGGATACTCTTCAGGATCCTCATCTTCGACAGCATTCACTTTCTTGTTTTCATTTCTACCATATGGCTTAGGCCGATATGACTTAAATGAGGATTCTGACTTCCTATTAGTTGATTCATAAGTGTTGGATGAGTTCATCCTTTCTTGCATCTTCTTGTCATCTTCCAGACGGATATATCTCAAGGCCCTGTTACGAGCTTCATCGAGATTCCTGCAGGGATTCATTACAAGATCCTGATAAAACTGAGAATCCTTTTGTAATCCCATCTTAAAAGCTTGCACAGCTGTTGCAACATCAAGATGTGGGATATCCAAGGATTCTCGACTAAATTTGTTCACATAATCCCTCAAGGATTCCTGAGGCCCTTGAGTTATCCTGTAAAGATCACTTGTTAGTTTCTCAAAACTCCGACTACAAGAAAATTGACTGTTAAATAAATTAACCAAATGAGCAAATGAAGTAATTGAGTGAGGAGGAACGTTTAACAGCCATTTTAAGGCTGATCCTGTTAGAGTAAAACCAAATCCCTTGCACAAGCACGCTTCCTTGAGCTCCGAAGGAATAGGGTTAATCTCCATTCTTTCCCTATACTGAGCAATATGCTCCTCAGGATCCGTAGTCCCATCATAAAGCTTCATGTTGGGAGTTTGGAATCTCTTTGGGATCTCGGCATCACATATAGGGTATGCAAAACGAGATATCTTGTGGCTATCTTGAGATACTTCCGGGATCGGCTGGACCACCCCAGGTACACTAGATATCATGTCTTTCAACTTCTGAAGTTCCCTGGTAAGTGCTGATGTTACACCTGTATCCTGCAAAGATCCACCACTGTTAGTAGCATGAGTATTATTATTATTAGACACGTTACCAGTTGGAGGATTCTGCCCATATCCTGAAGCATATCCTGAGCTCCTTATGGTTGACATCCGGACCAAGGAGGGTATTTCAGGAGTATGATTCTGAGGAAGACTGGGCATGATATTCCCCCTATTATCCTCGGTATACACAGCTGAGCTAAAGTTCAACGCTCTGGGGTGTAACGGAGTGACATTTTCCTCCGCAGATCTGCTCGAGCCAGCCTTCAGGAGTTGTATCTCCCTCAAAAGCATTTGGTTTGTTTCCTGTTGCTGCCTCATTTGTTCCTGCACACTTCCAAATAAGGTTAAAATTTCATCATTAGAAGCTAAAACGGGAGCAGATCCCTGGACACTCCGAGTTGGGATAACAACTTGAGATTGTGTAGAGGCTGGCATCCTTGGAGGAGGTGGTGGAAGCACCGACCCGGTAGTAGCAGAAGTCATAGCAGACACAGTAGAGGAACTCATGTTTGATCTTGAGGCCATTATAGATAATGTGGCAAAAAGTTTTGAAAATAGAAAACCGATTAGCGATTTGACAAAAAGTTTTAGTAAAAAGAGCACCACTTGCCCCACGGTGGGCGCCAAATTGTTTTGGTCAAAAATTACCGAAGTAATTAAGTGATCAAATTAGTTAAGTGAGGTAGTGTGCTAGAAGTAAGTGTCAAAAATGTGTTAGTTAAATTACTTGCAAAAACAGTTTCAGGATACGGCTCAGGATATTGAGCTGTATCGACGATCAAACAATGAGCAAATAATGAGCAAAAAGTAAAGGAAGTGACACGAGATGTACGAGGAAAGCCCTTGATCAATCTAGATCGCCGGCATAAAGACTCGGGAGCTGACAATCGCAGCTGCCTTGTTCTTCAATTGCTTCAAAAATCAGGATACAGTGCAGGATGTGGTACGGATCGACTAAGTGTTACAACGAAAATGAAATACAAGTGTGGTGTTTGCAATTAGCTAGAGAGTGATTGTGTTCGAGAGTGTAAGTGTGAAATGATGTGTTCTAAGCTGATCCGACCTCATCTATTTATAGTAAAGATAAAATAACTAACTACCCTAAACTTGCGGGATCCACCGAATATTCCTTCTTGGAACGTTGTAGAGCTGGTCTTTCGGGCTCAACGTCTCTTTCTCAACAAATTCGTCCGAGTCTTGAGGAGAAGAAGTCCTCTTGACCGTTAGCAAGCCTCTGCCCTTAACCTGCACGTGGTTAATTCAATAAGCCTCAGGATATCGCCCAAGATGTTAGCAATATCCTCTCCCAGCATCCTGATCACAAATAAACAAACAAATGCAGGATATTGGTCAGGATACATATGTTAAGAAAATGACCCCTAACAGAGTTTATACACTCCCGCCTGTAGCGCATGAAAATTTGGGATTTTCCCCAGTATACGAGGGATTTATCTCCAGTACATCCTTGGGTTTTGCCCTTGGGACATAAAAAATTGCCTATGGAAACTGACATTCAGAAGATTTCTAAAGTATTTGAAGACATTGTACACAGGGGACATTCCCACCAAGGTGGTGGTGTAAAGCTAAAAGGATGAGGTTTAGAACTAATGCACTAAGTACCTTGCACAGGGGACATCTTCATTGAAAGAGTTGCAAAGGGATTGAAGCTTGGTAATAGGTTTATACCCTATTTCTGGTATGATCTTTCCTTTGTAAACATCGTCTAAGTTTTTAGTAACATTATGTTTTATAAAAGGATAAGTATCCTGATATATTCTCAAAGTCTTTTTCAGAATATTTGATTAGGGTGTTTGAAACTAGTGTTGGTTTGGAACTTTGATCATTTAAATATTATCAAAACTTGGCTTTGAAAAGATAGACTGTTTTTCACACTCTAAAGAAGTTTTTACAAAGTTGAAGGAACGTTTGGAAGTTCTATCTAATAAAAGGCTTTTGCAGTATATCGCTGAGCATACTGATCAGGATATTTTATAAGATAACAGTATGAAATTTTTTGCAAAGCTAAGATTTACACTTAGAAAAATAAAAGATGAAATTATTCTTAAGCAATCAATACTGGTTGATAACCGAAGGTTTCATCCTGAAACCCAGGATCCATCCACCTTCGGCTATCAAGTTGTTTCGATACAGAAATATAAATTGTTCATAAAAACATAAAATTGTTCGAATGATTTAAAGGAAATAAGCTCTAGGGGGTAGTGCCTTCTTGGTCCATAGCGGTTTCAGCAACATCCGTCTTGGGATCAGCCTCAGCATCCTTCTCAGCATCGGTTATTTTTTCAACTACTTTGGAAGGTTCTTCGACAGTTGATTTGGAAGAGGTGCCGCCGAGGTTCTTCAACTTGGTCTCCCAAGCAGCAACATCCCAGGAAGGGCATTCGAAACCTAATGTTTTGGCTTCATGAGCCATCTTCAGCCTGGCTTGAAGGAGAGAAATGACGACGGAACTTTTGAGGCTTTCCCGGTAGCTGACCATATCCCGTTCGTATTGCACATGGGCGGCTTCTAGATCGGCCTGGGCTTGAAGAGTAGCTTTGTTGAGAGCAACTTGATGTTCTTGGGTCATAGCTTTGTATTTCTCCTCATAATGACGAGATTTGGCGGCCGCAATCATACCTTGGTCGGAGATTGTGATTTCTGCTTCCTTTAGCTTAGATTCAAGTGTTTTGTTAAGCTTGCAGGATTCTTGATATAAATGAACCAAACGCTCAAGACCCTACAAAGGTAAGAGGACAGGGATTAATATTATTAAATCTTTGAAAATAGTCTAAATTGCAGGATATAATATGAAGATACTAACCTGGTTAAGAAAAGAAGTCATAAACCCACTGGCTTCAATGAACCCGTGCTTTTCGTAAGGAAAGGTGTCAGAAACGACAGGGGAATCGGGTTCTTTCCTTTTTCGGGAACTTGAACTCCGGGGCTTGGTGGCCGGTGAAGGTTTAGGAATGATGATGGCTTTGGAGCTGCTGGGTTTGGATGTAGCTGTGGTCTTGGGGCTAGGTTCTTTCTTGACCTGGATCTGGTCAGAATAGCTGTCCAATTCGTCAAGATCAAAGACTTCGGGATCTTAGCTGGTGCTGCATAAAGGGAAAAGTTTTACTCTTTATCTTATCATTTTGCTGTTGTGACTAATTATTTTGAAAGAAATTCTTACCAGACATCTCGGATGATGAGTATTGACTGGAACTAGGGACGTGTGTGGTGAAAGTCCTGTCTATTGCAGGTAACCGGTAAATAGTATTGATTCTCTTTTCTGACTCAGCGGTAGGGGGAGCAACTTCCTTGAAGTTCACTGCATAAAGATCAAAGAGAAGAGTATTAATAGAAGATAACAATCAAATGATCTATGAGGATATTTATAATCCTACCGGTGGTTAACTACTCCACCGGAAGGTTGGCACCCTCAGCAATGGAATCTCGTTTGACAAAGAAGAATTTGCATTGCCATCCGTCTTCGTTTTTGGTGGCTTTGAGAATCAGGGGTTTGCTGGAGGTCGAGAAGAGCAGGAACCTACTAGAGCCATGGGATCGAAGGCGATAAGCAATAGGTAAATCCTCGATGCAGAGGTCGGAGCAATGGAGGTTTTTGATTTAGTTGAGTACAATTAGTACTCTCCAAACCATGGGCATGGTTTGAGCAAAAGAGATGCCGGTAATTTGAAAGAATTGCATCATGAATTCAGGAAAAGGGTATCGAAGACCTAATGAAAAAGGATATGCTGGAAAACAGACCCATTCGGTGGAAGAAACATCCGATCGGATTGACCGATCGAATGGTCTAAAAACCGTGCTGTCAGGGAAAGCGCCGGAGGCTCTTAAAGCTGCAATGTCTGCGTTGTCAAAAGCGCAGATCTCCTTTTCGGGATTTTTAAGAAGATTCTGCTGGGTGAAGGTCTCGGCGTCCATTGCAAGTAAGGTGAAGTAAATTGACAAGAAGGAAATCAGAAATGGAGAATTACCTGAAGGTTCTGTTGAAGATATCTGCTTTTCAAACAAGAAAAGAGAAGATATAGGGGCATCGTGGATCTCCATTGAGTAAAAAACGCGTTGGAAGTTACGATGTGATCTTGACCGTCGCTTCGTTTTAAATGTAACAACTCTAATCAAAAGTCATAATTATTAAATTAATTAGTCCAAAAGGAAACCCTAATTGAGACACCCAAGTGATTCTGAACAAACCCTAAAATTTTTATAATTTTCAGAATCAGGATTAGGGCCCCTAAAACTCAGGGGGGGTAAAACCCTAGTTACGATTATCCACATAACTATCTGTCAAAATTGAATTTCACAAAACCGTCAACTCAGCAAACCTACCCATGCACGTAGCTACTCTATGAATATAGGTTGGCAGTCGCGTAGCGCGACGGCTATAGGGGTACCCAGTCGCGCTACGCGACTGGGTCAAATTTTCAGTATAAATAGGGTTGTTTGGGACTTGAATTCTGGTACAAAAACGACGGAAAAATTCGAAGTATACTCTAAGTTATAGCAGGAATACTCTAAATAACACACACGGGTCTCGAAATTCTGCTGCAAAACAGGGTATTAGCACAATCGCTGCTACGATTCATTTATCCGACGATCAATATATCCAATGAATGTTTAAGTGCCGCCCACATTAGGGTTAAACTTTATTATTCGTCATTAATTTGACGGATCATCGTTAATTCGATAGATAAAGTATTATACTTTGTCGTTCGTTGTTAATTCAACGGATCATCGTTAATTCGATGGATGAAGTATTGCATTTTGTCATTCATTGTGAGAATTTGATCTCATAAATTATCGTAATTGCTGGATTGATTACTAACCCAGTTTTGTGTGCATTGTTATTATATTAGGTTAACAAGGCTAAATCATAGATTAGACTCTGTCCGTAGTAAACTAGCAATGTGAGTCATTCTCTCTTTTTATCAAATCTATTTACAAAATCATGTTATTTTCAAAGTTATAATTACGGGGATTAAGTCTTTGTAATCACCAAGTTACAGCCGGTATGTGGGGTTTTGTATACAATACTTGATAATCGTCACCATTGGGGCAGCCAATGGGGGATATGACCATAGTCACAGTCACCATTGGACGAATGGGCCAATGGGTCGAGTGACAAATACCGTGGGTAGTTGGCTTGATATCAGAAACATTGTAATCGCTCTTAATACTGTATATTATAACAAATGTGTCATTTTAGTAAATAGAATGATTCACTCAGTATTTCCCGCTGACAAAACCTTTTTCAAACATGTTTCAGGTGATCTGTTGTAATTCAGGAAAAAGTGCTGGGGAGCATTTCAAGCTTAAAATAGTGGCTCATTATAAAAATAAAGAAATAAGTTTTGTAACATAACAATTTTATAGTAAAATCATACTATTGTAAATTATTGGGGTTTTATCCCGAATTGTGAAATAAAATAATCGGGGAAAATTTTAGCTTTAAACGATCCTGTTAAATAAACTTCCGCTGTTAAACTCAATTAAATAAATACCGCAGTATTTCTGTCCCGCGGCTTCTGAAACAGGTCAAACTGGGTCAGGGGCCGTGACAGAAAAAGGTGGTATCAGAGCCACTGAGTTAAGCTAATTAAGTATTTAAAAATACTTAATTTTTTCTGATTACTATTATGTGATTATTTGTGTTATTAACTGATTATTTGTTAATTACAGTATGGGTAAGAAAAAGCTAGCAAGTATCTATCTTAAATTAGATAGATCATCCAATGAGAAGGGAAGTTCATCCCGAACCAAATCCTCGAATCAGGCTGAAATTCCTGAAGAAGGAATATTTGTGCGGAAGGCACAATACGAGGAATCACTTTCTCCTAAAAGGAGGGAAATGATTATTAAGAAAAGTAAAGAGCAAATTCGACAAAAGAAGATTAAACGGGAAACCCAGGAATTAATTGATAAATCACCTTGGGAAGATAAACTAGATGAGAAATGGGCAAATTTATATATGCTAGCCACAGTAGCAGAAAATATAAATCCTTAGATATTTTAAAGTTTAGCACCCTACTCTCACAATCTAGAAACTCTGTGTGATAAATAAAATTTGAAAACCTAAAGTGTGTTTTTCAGTTATCTTTGTAATCAACTAGTACATAGTATGTAATAAATTACAAAGTTATTTGTAAATTTTAACTTAGTATTCTATGCATTTTGCATATATACTACATCAGCATGAGTGGGATATCCGAAGCTTTTCAGAACCTTAATCTTTACCCTGTAACTATCGAAGCTTCCAAAGAATATACTAGCTACTATCCCGATGTTGAATACACTAGGTGACCGTTGCGTATCCGCAGAGTGCCCCGATGTCAATGTTCTATCATCATTGACGGATGCCAGAGTACATTAGTTCACGACCGATCCCATACCTTGGCACGGTGTGAGGTTGGTAAGACCTAAATAGCGCTATCAACTAATAACCCGTTCGCCTGGCCCCGGCGACTAATCGGTATTATGTAGTAGGGACTTTAAGTGATAGAGTTTCGTTTAGTGCCGTTTGTTGCAATCCGTATAAACAGTAATTAACTAAAAGGTTCCCAATAACACGGGAAGAAAAGTAAGTTGTATCCCTCATAAGGGGATAGTGTTGTTTTTAGTTCCGTTTCCCAAACCACCGGGAATACATGCTTTAGGTTGTGAACTCACCTTGGGTTGCTCGGTAGATTAATTACCCGGTCGATCACGTTGGTCACCACGTCCTAGCATGGTTACCAATATAGGTCAAGTTGGGGTACAAGTATTCACGTATAA
>JARYGA010000922.1:0-14509 GCA_030545235.1 Helianthus tuberosus | reverse complement strand
GTGACAGTGATCATATCACTCATTGGCTCACTTTCGTCAAATAGTGAATTTATCAAGTAATCATATTTTACTATTATTCAAAGTATCTGTCACTAGGTGATTCCTGTGACGGTGGTCAAATCAATGTTGATCATTCTTTCAACTAGCGACAGAGGTCGTATCACTGTTGATCATTCTCTCAACTAGTGACTCTGGTCATATCACTGTTGATCATCCTCTCAACTAGTGACTCTGGTCAAATTTCTGGTCATATCACTGTTAAGCATTCTTTCAACTAGTGATTCTGGTTATATCAGTTTTGATCGTTCTCTCAACAAGTGACTCTGAACTAAGTATTGTCCCATGACATTACTTTGTCAAATATATTGTCTATGACACAAATCCAATTAGCCTAGAAAATGAAACATATCATTTTCTGTCAAATTAATAGCTATAACCTTATCAAATATAATATATTAATTAAATTATTGTGATATTTTTACTTAATAGATTAATGTGACTAAGATTTAAAATATAATCTAAGTATATTAAAAGTAGAATATATTATAGTTGACATATTTTTTTTTATGATATACATTTATTGACTAAACATTATTTTATAATGTTAATAATAAATTTAGGTTTATTAAATATATTTTCTTTAATATAACTAATATATTTTAATAATGATTAATAAAACTCTATTTTATATAGGCATCATTTAGATTTATTTCAATCATACATCAAATTTATTATTTAATGTAAAAATAATATTAGTTATAGGCTATGGCTACTGGGGCACAATCCTCCCGTGCTTGTGGTCATGCTACTATTTCTATTTTTAAATTAATATTAGATAATTCTGTTATATGTGTTTGTTTATATAATATAATACCAACTTATCCATCCATCACCATTAAAAATATCATTAATTATAAAATTTAAGTCATAATTGCTGCTATTTTACATAAACACATGTATGATAACTATTATACAATGGTTTTAATGCAAAACTAAGTAATATCTTTTTGTCATGATAAAATATATAATGTAATTGCATATGTATTAAGATTAATATATAGTAAAATATTAAACATAGTATTATAATAAAATACTAACGTATAAATTTATATACATTTAAATATTATTACTTGTTATAATAATTCATAAGTGCGTAAACATAAATCATAATAACCATATACAAAATGAATTACCCATTCAGTATTTGTTATGTTGGCAGTCCCATTACTATGGTCATATTACTATTGGCAAACGTTTTGGCCAATAGTAACGAGTGTCAAGTATTGTATACAAGACCCCATATACTGGCAGCTTGTTGCAGAATATAAAAACTTAATCACTGTAAGTATAACTGATAAAAATTTAGGATTTTGAAAAAGCTTTCTTAAATATGACTGTATCACAAAAGGTGATAAAAAAGAGAATGACTCACCTTGTAACTTTAGGGTTCAATTAAAAGCCTCCTGGTATAATCTTGGGTATAACTCCTGAGCTATTTAATAAATATATAATGCACTCACGTTAAATATAGTAACCCAATTCAACTTTATCCCTACGTCACGAGACAGAACCCCAACGAACTTAGTCGGGCAGAGCCTTAACATGTGTTACGGGGCTCCAGATCAATCGGATAGGGTATCAGTGATCAGAGGTTAAAACACTTAAAACGGGGCAGAGCTTTGGAGTACTATTGGTGTAATAATACTAAAAGAAAGGAAAAAATATATGAAGACAAAGAGGTGGCGCATGAGAGATTAGAAAGAAGGGAAGCAAGTTGAAGTCTTTGTATCGAAGCTCCTATTTATACAAAAAAAATGAACTTGGGGCTCACGTTGTATCATCCACGTATATCTTCAGCATTTAATTCAAAACAATACGTGAACTTTCATTTCAATTTCTTAGTTAAATTTTTATTATTATTTTATTATTATAATTAATTCAGCTGCTTCATTTATTTGGCGCGTATAACTTCTAAAATATGACGTTTTATAAAACAATGAATATGTCATTAGAACGAGAATATTTGTATCTACATTTTGATCCAAGTTTCGTTAAAACGGAGTAGGTTCAAATATAATGTATTTTTATAATTTAATTATTAAACGGTTCCTAGGCCCGTCTAGGTACTTTATATTTATAACAGTCAACTTACCTGTAGCCTACCCGTTTAATAATATAAGTTTTTATATACTTTATTTTAATATAGAAAATAGAAATGTCACACGTATACAAGCCAATTAACATTTGAACCAATTATATATATAAAACAATTTTTTTAAAACTTTATAGGCCGAATAATTATATTAAAAATAAAATTAGTTACTAGTGGTTAATAAATTTAAACAACCTTTAATTCTTATATGATAAAAATGGAAATTTTACATTCTCCCCACCTTGTTTTAAATCTCGTCTTCGAGATTTGGGCTATAATGTCTCCTCTAGAGTTATGTTATGTCTTAGTCAATAAGAACAGTTATGAAGGTAAATGACACAGAATCAAGATATGTTCAAATTTTGTGAATACGAGTTTTACAATAAATATGACTCAATGATTCAACTAAATTAGTTCAAGAAATCGCTGTCAACTGAACGAGATGAAATGATATAATTTCCAAGGTGACTAGGTTCAAGCCAAAAGAGATATATGATCAATAGACGTCTAAATCGAATGTTTACAAGTTGTGAATGACTTTTAGAATCAATAGAATTCATTGTCAAAGGAAAAATTACTTTAGTTGTCAATTAAGGAAGACTCAGAATCAACAAGCTGAAATACAGGCACGAAAATGATTTGTCAACTATCAAACCATGATATGAGAAAATCAATGTGTTGACATTTATTGAAGTACAAGGTTACACCGAAATACAATAGAGTTTAGTGTATCATTGTCTTAATACATAATTGAATCAAGACTACTTTTAATGATGAGTCAAATGAAAGACAGATGTGGTTTTGAATGATTCGTATGATTATGATTAGCCTAAGCTACAAGTTTATATCACTGAAAGTTTTAATGAAGTAAATTTGGATAGTCATTTCAAATAAATATTATAGGATTTTCAATTGATGATGGAAGACCAATTGAATATGAAAGAATCTTTAGAGGTACACTGGAATACAATACGAATTTGTAAACTCTTATCTTAACACATAATTGTATTAAGACTGTTTATGATAATGAACCAACAGAAATTATCCGTAGATCAGGTGTGAAAATGAGATTAGCTCAAGTTTCAAATTAAAGAAAACGCCACCACAAGGTGTCGTAACCAAGTAAATGATTTAATGAAAGTGAAGACCAAACAAGTCTATTATGGTTTGGAATAGATGAAGTACTTGACAGAATGCATTTATTTATAAACTTTGATTTGTACTAGGATTAAATAATAACTTAACTTAGATATTACATATCAGCGATTACGTCTGGAATCATTTCTGCTTCTTGCGTATGTAACACCCTTGCTATTATTTTAAAGGTTTTCGTATATATTACGAAAATAAACTTGTAATTATGACTACAAATATGTCTTAAAATTTCGATTTAATTAAAACTTTTACAATTTAAAAATACAACATAATGTAACTTAGTTCGTCGTTCGAAAGTTACGACGGCACACCGTGCGGAAGCTTCTTTTTCATGTGTTCGGTTCTTTCTCGTCGCTTGATCTTCATCCGGGTACTCCAGATATCCACCTATGATCAAAACCAACATAGAAGTTAGTTTTGATAACGTAAATATAAGTTTAAATAAGTTCTACGCATCAAACTATCAATCAAAATAAATTTTCTGACTTTTCTGTCTCCCGCGTATCGCGAGAGACTCAACACAACATGTCGCGTGTCGCGACGTCTGTCGCGTGTCGCGACCCAGACAACGTTACCTGTTGCGAGCCGCGGGGGAAACCATTTTTCAGCAGGTCCGTATCTGGACCTGCATTTTCTGCCCAGCTCTAGTTTTATCCAAAGTGCAAACTTCAATTTGCCATAACTTTTTATCTACTTGACCGATTTACGCGATTCTTTTTCCTACGCGTTCGAAATTTAATTCTCCATCTTATGGAGTTAAAACCTGATACTAAACTACTTCAAAAATTCAGATTTCAAGCTCTTGGCTTGAAATTCCTTTTTAACACTTTTGACCAAAAATATCGCTTTTAACAATGATTCTAAATATGCGTACCTGGCTCGAGTCATAGGATTGACCCGTTTAAATATCTTTCACTATTAATTTCTAATTAATACCAACGCGAACCGTATGATATTTCCTGTAATCACAAAACTCAACAAGCGATCATCAATTAATATTGTCAAATGATCTTGCCAATGTCATTTGACCCGTTTAGTCCGAACGACCATTTTCCATTATGAGATGATATCTAGTTACCATCTCGCCCTTTTACCCATTCCGGTTTACACCATAATGTAATGTTTCAAAATTTCTTATTAGTTCATCGTCACATAACTAATTTACCAATTTACCCTTTTTTGCCATTGTTTATGATTTCTCACCATTGCACTTGTTCCGACTCATATTATTTGCGTCGGAACATTGTAATTCTATTACTAACTTTTCCTTATTCATTTTCAATACACACAACTGATGTATACTAAAAAAAAGGGTGTAAGCTTTTACTTACCTCGCATCCAAATTACGCTTTCCTTTTCGTACTTGCTCCGTTTGACCCGCTTCATTCCCAAGCCTCCATCTAGCTTGTCAAGAGTCAAACTATCATCATAATTCACAAGGTGGTTAGATTAGTCATTATAACCATGACTATTCCGCCTTATGTATTTTCTATGTCAGAACTACTATTCGACTCCGTCCATGGTTAGTTTAACTTTTCAAAAGTTAACTACCCTTAATTATATGATATGTGCATATAAGCTAAATCGACTTCATAATTAAAATTTGTATTACCCCACATCACACGTAATTAGTCGAACTAGGAAATTACGCGCTTGATTCATAATTTAAACATATGAACATTATGGGCATAATTTATAACATCAATAATCAAGTTTCGTATCACAGAAAATATGCTGTTTTTGGTGACCTGTTTAACCTGTTTACAAGTCTTCAAAAATTATGATTTTTTTATGTGACATACCTCTCGGAGGGTTAGGCCTTGTGTTAAAATTTCAAGATCTAACTCTTTACCAAAAATTCATAAAAATTCATTTACTAAGCTGCAATCAGATTCGTCACTTCCGACTGCAGCTTACGAAAAAATTCATTTAAAATTCCTCGTTTATCCGATTGACGAAATTCCAATTGGAGCTTTTTGAAATTACCTGAAGCTACCTACAGTAAAAATTTTAGATCATAATTCAATTCTTAAATTGAGTTATGACATTCGTAATGGGCTGCAAATTCTGCCAGAAAACGCAGCCTGAACCTTCGATACCGAAAAATTCATAAAACATTCAATTTTCGTCAAAAAAATGCCATTCCAGTGGGGTTTTAAAGATATTTCCTGGAATTATATTTTAGACTCAAGAAACACATGTTTTTGTCATGTTTTGTCCACGTTACAGCCAATACAATTCGGCTATAAATTCTGATCAGAAGCTGTTTGAATTCAGCTTTCAATTAAAACATGTTTATGACATTATAACACTATCTTTAGCAAATCAGAACCCTAAAATCATCACATGCACAA
Organism: Helianthus tuberosus; assembly: GCA_030545235.1. NCBI lineage: Eukaryota > Viridiplantae > Streptophyta > Magnoliopsida > Asterales > Asteraceae > Helianthus > Helianthus tuberosus. Next base: position 8,848 of record JARYGA010000922.1, on the reverse strand, counting down.
ACTTAGCATCAACAAATCTGAATTTACTTCATGGTGATCATGAATTCACAAGAATTAGACCTAATTTCATCATATACTTGTCTAGGGTTTGTTTCTAGACACTATATTGTTCCTATATCATATACATAACAAACATGCATCAACAATTTATGAATTCTCTAAGTTAATCAGAATTTCAAGTAGTGATTTTCTATCAAATTTCACATACCTTATGATCTCTTTGCAATGGGAATCACCAATCTAAGCTCAGATTTCGTTCTGGGATGGATTTGAGCCTTCAATTTGTGAATTTTGTGCCAGTTAGGGTTTGTGGGAGAAACCTGGTCGCTCCCCTGCGTTTTGTACGAACCAGACAAGTGTGTGTCTGGTGTATTTTTGATATTAATATGTCAAGTTTCACACTTGACAACTTTAGTCCCTCCAATTTCGTTTTTATTTTATTTTAAGTGTTTAACCCACTCATAAGTCACTATCTAACTAGGTTAGAATTATTCCTAGTTAGTTTATTTTGCTTATTTACCGACATCATATTAGTAATAAAAGAATTTATATTTTCGGGGTCTTACATCACAGTTTATCACCTAAATTCATATTACTTAACTAGGTTAATTATTCCTAGCCAACTTAGTAGGTTCGGGAAGTTAAAAACCCGTTTTTTTTAAGTCCCGTTAGCTCGGGCTCCTTATGAACTTTTGTCTTCTCAAGTCGTTTGCTCTCTTTTTATTTATTATTAGGCTTATTTATTTGAATCCTAATAATTTCAGGGTTAATCTTTTCTGCTAACGGTATTCTACCCGCTCTTTAGTATTAACGGGGTTTAATTACCAAACCCGTTTTCGGGGTGTTACAGCGTAGTAAGTACGAATGCTCGCGCGTTCTTCTTAGCTCCGCCTGTTGTTTTTGCCTTGTTGTCGAGTGCTTTGGTCAGTTTCGGACAATATGGTTTGATGTGTCATGTTTCTCCGCAATTGTAACATCTATTAGTTTTCCTTCTACACTCTTCCTATATATGCCCGGTCATCTTGCAGAAGTTACAGTATGGTGTTTTCCTAAAACGGCATTTTCCTGAATGCTTTTTGTTACAGTTTCTGCAGGTAGGTTGCTCCAATGATGATTCCGTTCCTTTCTTCTGGTAGAATTCTTGGGAAATTTTTTGGGCTAACTCTTTCTTCTTGTTTTTTTCTCTTGTGCGGAATTAGCTAGTTCGACGGTTTCTTCAATAGTCTGTGGTCTAGCGGCCTTGACCATGTCTCGGATTTCGCTCACTAATCCCCAAATATAACGAGAAATTAGTACGGGTTCTGGTGAAGCCAGAGTTGGTACCATTCTTGCATACTCGAAGAACGTTGTCGTATATTCATGACAATTCACATCTATCATTTTATGATTTAGGAACTCGTTAGCCATTCGTTCCTTTTCATAAGGAGGACAAAATTTCATTTATGCCATTTCCTTGAATTTTTCCCAGTTCATGGCATAAGTCATGTCATTTCCTTTTGCCTGAAGAATTGTATTCCACCATTCTAAGGCTTCTTCCTTGAAGAGGTTGGAAGCATACATCACCTTATCTTCTTCGGCGCATTTGCTGATTGTAAGAACAGCTTCCGTCTTTTCCAACCATCGTAGAGCAGTCGTGGCTCCTTCACCGCCTGCGAACTCAGTTGGTTTACAAGCTAGAAATTCTTTGTAGGTACACCCGAGAGTCATCGCCTTCATTTTCTTGGGAAATGGGGTTTTGATAGTATCATCATTGCCTCCATTGACACTATGGCTAAAACTGTCGTCACGAGTATGCTTGCCACTCACAGCTTTGGTGTATTCTACGGAGTTTTGAACGGCTTTAATTATTAAAGGTATAGCATTAGCTATTCCTTGGGCTATTATATTTTCTATAGTATTTTTATCCAAAGGATTTTCATTATTAGCATGAACTTCTGGATTATGTGGTACTTCATTCGACATCTGAATTACAAACATTTTCAATTATTAATATCACAGAATAATTAAATCAAAACAATACTTTCAAGAATCATAAGTGCATATATATATATAGGGAGAGGATCATGAGAAAACTACATATAAATGAGAAAACTAGAAAACTAACTAAAAAAACCTAAAAAAAAAGCTAAAAAACATACCAAAATTTTTTTTTTTTACAATTTTTTATAAAAAAATCGATAGTTTTTATATATAAAAAAAATTTTCAAATTTTTTTTTTGTTGTACTGCACATGTGCATTATATGTGTACTACACATGTGCACTATATCCGTAATAGTGCACATGTGCAATACAACAAAAAACTTTATTTTTTTATTTTTATTTTTTTGAAATTTTTTTCCATGCATAAAAAGCTGCGATTTTTTTATAAAAATAAAAAAAAAAATTGGTATGTTTTTTTGGCTTTTTTAGTTAGTTTTTTGGTTTTCTCATTTAAACTAGTTTTCTCATGATCCATCCCCTATATATATATATATATATATGGAGAAGATCATGCGAGAACCACCTCTTATTGCGAGAACCGCGAGAACCAATGTGAACACAACCAAAAATGCCTAAAAATAGCTAAAAATCAGACAAATTTTTTTTAAATATTTTTTATATAAAAATCGCTACTTTTCGAAGCAAAAAAAAAATTAAAATTAAAAACTTTTTTTTTAAAATTTTTTTTTGCCACTAAAAGTAGCGATTTGACCATAAAAAATATTAAAAAAAAATTTAGATTTTTTTAGGTTTTTTGGGGGTTTAGTTTTTAGCATTTTAGCTTGGGGGGGGGGGGGGTGGTTTAGGTTTTTGGGGGGTGGGGTAGGGGGGTTTAGGTTTTTTTTTTTTTTTTTGGGGGGGGGGGGGTTAGGTTTTTTTTAGGTTTTTTGGGGATTTTAGTTTTTAGCATTTAGCTTTGGGGGGGGGGGGGGTTTAGGTTTTGGGGGGGGGGGGGTTAGGTTTTTTTTAGCTATTTTAGGTTGTGTTCACATTGGTTCTCGCAATAAGGGTGGTTCTCGCATGATCTCCTCCCTATATATATATATATATATATATATATATATATATATATATATATATATATATATATATATATATATATTATACCCTTATACATTTACCAACTTAGGTTATATCACATTTGCTTAAAAGTTGCACCCTTTAGTTTTGTAAACATAAATCAACAAAGCTTTTATTTTTCGTAGAATATATAAAGGGATGATCAATTGAAAACAACTAATAAAAATACATAACACAACTTTTTAGACATATAACACAAAATGCCAGATTGTTTTTGGTTAATTCATAACCATACCCGAGCCATAAAATCGGGTTAAAACAAACTTAAGTAACCATATGATAATCTATTAAAAATCACAATAAATATAAATGGTAATGTAGTTCTATTTAATAGATTATATAATTATCAAATATATAAATAATTAATTATATGTATATATATATATATATATATATTTCAGACATAATATATATATACATTTAGCCAAATATAAACATTTATCAGGTATTAATATTATCAAAATATACATATAAGTAATCTTACAAATATATAAGATTAATTATATATATATTTACAAATATATATTTGGTTTAATTATCAAGTAATTTATAATTATATATATTCAGGCATGCTTTTAGTAATTTGAATATATATATTTGCCAATAATACACAAGTTTGAAATAAAGTATTTACACCAAATATATATTTGGCTTAAACCAAGAACACTTATTTGGTTCAGTGGTATATTATGCGTATATATATTCCTCCTTTAGCTATAATAAAGCCAATCAGTGTTACACATTTAAATTTGCCATTTAGTCACAATATATAATTGGCTTCACAGTTATATATAATGTTTAAGAACATAAGAGATAAATGATCTATTTTGAATATCCAGCAATTATATTTGGTAAAACAATGGCACAAATATATTAGGTGACACCGACTAGAAACACGAATTATTGTGTATATATCTAGTATATATACATATATTTAAGTCTACAAAAATAACACGTATGTTACTTTGTATTAATTTCCTAACTTTATTGTTTAAGTTTAGGTATTAAAAGAACACATAAATAGCTTAAAAACCTAGCTCTGATACCACCTTCTGTCACAGCCCCCGACCTCACCCTGGAAGCGGGAGCCGTGAACCAGCCAGATGGTATCGTTGTTTATTAATTATGCAGCGGAAAATTTTCATCAGGATCGTAGTTAGGAAATAATTTCAGAGTTTATAAAAACACCAACTTTTAATATTAAATAAATGGGCTAAACCCCATATTCAATTCAAATGCTTTCATAGGGATAAACCCAAATAAATAAAACATAAATTTCTTCTTTTATCAGGTATTTATAGCCACTTTATTTAAGTCTTCAGTGCTCCCTAGCTGGCTTCTATCATCTTTACAGCAAATTACCTGAAACATGTTTTGAAAACATTTTATCAGTAATAAATACTGGCGAGTTCATTCCATTTTTATAAAAATATATTGTTATACTTTACAGCATTAAAGGTTTTTTTTATATTTGTTTATATTTACCCAACTCAATCAGTATTTGTCACATGGTGGTAGTTCCGTTGTGACAGTGGTCATATCACTCATTGGCTCACTTTCGTCAAATAGTGAATTTATCAAGTAATCATATTTTACTATTATTCAAAGTATCTGTCACTAGGCGATTCCTGTGACGGTGGTCAAATCACTGTTGATCATTCTTTCAACTAGCGACTGAGGTCGTATCACTGTTGATCATTCTCTCAACTAGTGACTCTGGTCATATCACTGTTGATCATCCTCTCAACTAGTGACTCTGGTCAAATTTCTGGTCATATCACTGTTGATCATTCTTTCAACTAGTGATTCTGGTTATATCAGTGTTGATCATTCTCTCAACAAGTGACTCTGAACTAAGTATTGTCCCATGACATTACTTTGTCAAATATATTTTCTATGACATAAATCCAATTAGCCTAGAAAATGAAACATATCATTTTCTGTCAAATTAATAGCTATAACCTTATCAAATATAATATATTAATTAAATAATTGTGATATTTTTACTTAATAGATTAATGTGACTAAGATTTAAAATATAATCTAAGTATATTAAAAGTAGAATATATTATAGTTGACATATTTTTTTTATGATATACATTTATTGACTAAACATTATTTTATAGTGTTACTAATAAATTTAGGTTTATTAAATATATTTTCTTTAATATAACTAATATATTTTAATAATGATTAATAAAACTCTATTTTATATAGGCATCATTTAGATTTATTTCAATCATACATCAAATTTATTATTTAATGTAAAAATAATATTAGTTATAGGCTATGGCTACTGGGGCACAATCCTCCCGTGCTTGTGGTCATGCTACTATTTCTATTTTTAAATTAATATTAGATAATTCTGTTATATGTGTTTGTTTATATAATATAATACCAACTTATCCATCCATCACCATTAAAAATATCGTTAATTATAAATTTTAAGTCATAATTGCTACTATTTTACATAAACACATGTATGATAACTATTATACAATGGTTTTAATGCAAAACTGAGTAATATCTTTTTGTCATGATAAAATATATAATGTAATTGTATACGTATTAAGATTAATACATAGTAAAATATTAAGCACAGTATTATAATAAAATACTAACGTATAAATTTATATACATTTAAATATTATGACTTGTTATAATAATTCATAAGTGCGTAAACATTAATCATAATAACCATATACAAAATGAATTACCCATTCAGTATTTGTTATGTTGGCAGTCCTATTACTGTGGCCATATTACTATTGGCAAACTTTTTGGCCAATAGTAACGAGTGTCAAGTATTGTATACAAGACCCTATATACTGGCAGCTTATTGCAGAATATAAAAACCTAATCACTGTAAGTATAACTGATAAACATTTCGGATTTTAAAAAAGCATTCTTAAATATAACTGTATCACAAAAGGTGATAAAAAAGAGAATGACTCACTTTGTAACTTTAGGGTTCAACTAAAAGCCTCCTGACATAATCTTTGGTATAACTCCTGAGCTATTTAATAAATATATAATGCACTCGCGTTAAATATAGTAATCCAATTCAACTTTATCCCTACGTCACGAGACAGAACCCCAACGAACTTAGTCGGGCAGAGCCTTGACATGCGTTACGGGGCTCCAGATCAATCGGATAGGGTATCAGTGATCAGGGGTTAAAACACTTAAAACGGGGGCAGAGCTTTGGAGTATTATTGGTGTAATAATACTAAAAGAAACGAAAAAAATATATGAAGACAAAGAGGTGGCGCATGAGAGATTAGAAAGAAGGGAAGCAAGTTGAAGTCTTTGTACCGAAGCTCCTATTTATACAAAAAAAAAATGAACTTGGGGCTCACGTTGTATCATCCACGTGTATCTTCAGCATTTAATTCAAAACAATACTTGAACTTTCATTTCAATTTCTTAGTTAAATTTTTATTATTATTTTATTATTATAATTAATTCAGCTGTTTCATTTATTTGGCGCGTATAACTTCTAAAATATGACGTTTTATAAAACAATGAATATGTCATTAGAACGAGAATATTTGTATCTACATTTTGATCCAAGTTTCATTAAAAACGGAGTAGGTTCAAATATAATGTATTTTTATAATTTAATTATTAAACGGTTCCTAGGCCCGTCTAGGTACTTTATATTTATAACAGTCAACTTACCCGTAGCCTACCCGTCTAATAATATAAGTTTTTATATACTTTTTTTAATATAGAATAAATAGAAATGTCACACATATACAAGCCAATTAACATTCCAACCAATTATATATATAAAATAGTTTTTTTTAAAAACTTTATAGGTCGAATAATTATATTAAAAATAAAATTAGTTACTAGTGGTTAATAAATTTAAAAAACCTATAATTCTTATATGATATAAATGGAAATGTTACACCGGTAGTGCAAGTGTTCAGGAAGAGGCTTTCGAAGTGGAAATCTAGGGTACTTTCTATTGGTGGAAGGGTTGTCTTGATCAAATCCATTTTGGAGAGTCTCCCGTCATATTACTTTTCATTATTTAAAGCCCCGGTTGCGGTAATAAATAAACTTGAGGTAATGATTAAGAAGTTTTTATTGGGGAGGGGGGGGGGGGACTTGGAAGTAAATAAAGTTCATTGGGTCGGATGGGATATTGTTACTTGATCGAAAAAGAATGGCGGTCTTGGGTTGACTAAACTGGATGTTAGTAACAATGCACTTTTACTCAAATGGATATGGAGATATAGAATGGAAGGCGATGCTATGTGGAGGAAAGTTATTGATGCCGTTCATGGTTCTAAACGGCGTTGGCAATCGGTTCCGTGCAACATAAATGTGACGGGTGTTTGGATTAAGATTGTGAGTAGTGGTTCTCGGCTTTTAATTAATGGATCGAATTTTAGTAGCTTGATTCAAGGAAAGGTGGGAAACGGCTTGACTATTAAATTTTGGATAGACCCATGGATAAATCGGCCGCCTTTAAAGAGTTTGTTTCCAGATTTGTTTCGACTCGAAAAGAATAAGTGGTGCACTGTTGCGGATAGAGTTGGACAAAATGGTTGTGCGGGTGTTATGTCTTGGGAATGGAAGAGGTATCCGGCCACTGTGCTGGAAACGACTGACTTGGTTAATTGTTTTCGGATGGTGGCTGGAACTATCCTTAACTCGCACAACTTGTGGATTTGGAACAATAATGAGCTGCAACATCTTTCGGTGCAGGATACTAAAGTGTGGATCAACAGTTGCAACTCTGAAGAGGTTTACAAGACGGTTTGATGGTGTAAGTGGTTGCCGGCTAAGTGTAACATTTTTATGTGGAGGATTTGTTTAGATCGGATTCCTACGAAGGTGGCCCCTAGAAGAAATATAGCCGCAGGAGATTGCAAATGTGTTCTTTGTGAAGACGCTGAAGAGACTGTCGATCATTTGTTCACTGAGGGTGCCGATTTGCTGATGGAGTTTGGAGTGGGATTGCTCGGTGGTGTCATCTTCCCCCGATTTTCTTATTCTCGGTTTTGGATGTGCAAGACATAGTAGATCAGCTGGGTTGTTCGAGTCGCAAGAAAGAGATTATATTCGGCATCTTGGTGCTAACGTGTTGGCGAATGTGGAAGGCGAGAAATGAGCAAATGTGGAAGGCGAGAAATGAGAAGGTTTTCAAGGTGATAAATGTGAAGATCATTCAAGTTATTTCGGATGTTAAGTCCTTGAGTTTCCTATGGTATAATAGTAGGGGAAAAAGTGATAGGGTGGATTGGAAGGGATGGCAATCGGTTAATTTTAATGTAATGTAATTGTCGTTGTATTGCGGCTATCTCCTCCTTGGAGATAGTACGATCATGTTTTGCTTAATGAAGTTTGCCTTTCAAAAAAAAAAAAAACTTGTTACTATTAAATAGGTCATGTTTTAATTGAGCACGTTAACATGTTTAATTAAAGGGAAAATCATGAAAATGACGATTTTTACTATGGACTTTGAAAAATAGCCTTTAACCTTGTTTTACCAAAATATCATTTGACTTAATTTTTTTTTAAAATCTAGAAATTCTTCCAATCAACCAAGGCTGGCATTTGGCAATATGCCGCGCCAAATAGAAGTCTGTTGCACCAACAAAAAGTATTATTGATCCCTGAAGAGGTATGGTCTCAAATCCATGCACACATGGCAGGGATCACACCACCTTTCTCCAGCATGGCGCCTACATCAGTAGAACATATCCAGAAGCTTGCTTCCAAAAGCTTCTAGAAGAAAGCGCAGGTGATAAAAAAGATGCTCTCCTAGACATA
>JARYGA010000921.1:0-20735 GCA_030545235.1 Helianthus tuberosus | reverse complement strand
AAGGTCCTTCAAGATCCGCTTGCACCGAGCTTCGTTAGTGACCTTCTTACACCTTTGTTTATGCTTAGAATGCTTGGTAATGGATTGGAAATGAAAGTATGGGTGTGGGTGGTTGAATCCGTAAGTGAGGGAGGAGGGAAGAGAGGAGTTTTTTTTGTTTGGTGTGTTGTAAATGAGAAGATGATCATAACCTTGTGGGTTTATTTATAACTTAATTCCATCTTTAACCAATGTGCAAAATGTCTCTAATCCACCAACATTTGAAATAGAATAATCAAAAGCAAGCAAGGGTGGGTCACCCTTGTCTCCTAACCGTAAGTGGGGGGGGGGGGGGTGCTTGGTTGAGTTGCAATGGTTAGTTACTAATCTAGTTAGTGAATAAATGAAATAATTAGTGGTTCATGTATGTTAAGTAATATATAGTGTGTTAGGGTGTTCGGGGACCCTAACTAGCTTAGAAAAATAAAAACAATGCTTCTAGCATTATTTTGGTGTTCCGGGTAATATTCGGTTGTTCGGTTAGACACCGGTTCGTTAAAGTGCTAAATTACACTTTTTAGTGTCTTTTAAGTACCTTTTTGTATCCTTTCAATTCCCAATACTTGGGGAAGTATTCTGGATGACAAAACGAAACTGCATGATATTTATGTTGTTAAATGCTGTTTAGAGCTGAATTTTATAAAATTCTGCACTTAAAGTGCGTTTCGGGTGCTTTTTAGTGCTTATTTTTGCTTCTGGGGAGTATATATATTAAACCCTTGTATGTACTATTGGGTTTTAATGTATTCTTGTTGTCGAACCTACACCTAGGCTCCAATTTTATTGTCTGACTGCTTTCTGCAGTTCTGTTGACACAGTGTGTCTTACCGGTGAGTTTACTAATATAACTGACGCAACGCTCTCGTTTATGCATAAAGCAATATTTTGTAGTATACAATGTGCATGAATTCACTTGTTTAGTATGTGTTCAGACAATGTTGACATCTAAGCACATTATTGCAGTCATTAAATAATAATTACAGTGTACGAAAATTACCGGTTTCGTGCCAGTTGTCACATTACATCACTTGGTGAAGACAAGTCTTTAATGTATTACTTTTGATTTTTAATCTTTCGGCACTTTTTAACAGGGTATGTATTAATGACTTTAATAACTAGTTTCTTATGTTGAAAGTGAATTTTCTTTACCATTTCTTCATGGTGTCATTGATTTGCTCATTCGTGTCTTTACGGTCTATATAAAGCACGTTAATTGCCTGGAAGGGGGTTAGAAGGGTGGTTTGGTAAAATTCTTGTCTTGATCAGTGTATAGATTCTGCGAGGACTTGGTTCAAGCTTACTAGGACCTCCTTCAATGCCCGAAAGGTATTGGATGGTGGGGGTGCGAATAGCTTGAATCCCTCATATGTAAACTGCTATTAAAACTTTAAACCGGCTTCTTGGGATTGTATCCCTGCTGACTCAAACCACTTAGCCGAGGGTAACGTCGCTTTCAAAAGAGGGGCCTACCACTTTTAGCATTAATAACTTATTTAATTATCTTTCAATATTCCGACCCTTTGGGATTGTATCCCTGCTGACTCAAACCAATGGGTTGAGGGTAACGACGCCTTCAAAAGAGGGGCCTACTACTATAACTAAGATAATCTCTTAAAAAGTATGAAAGTGCGAAAATCATCAAAGGGTACATTAAAGATGAGTTGGATCCAAGTGATTATATCTTGTCTATTTGTTTTTTATTTTATTTATTTTGTTTAGATTTATTTTCATGTTTAAAAACTCTTTTCTCAAAAGTTTAGATTGATTAGACGTTGATGATAAACCGGTACTAAAAGCTCTTGTGTCCTTGGATGACCTCGGTATCTTACCAACACTATACTACGCTCGCGATGGGTGCACTTGCCCAAGTGTGTGTTTAGTGTTAGTATAATATCGTGTTTTATAAATTTAAAACTTGACTAATGCGTAAAACGAACTCAAAATATTAATAAAATCATATCACGCTTAACGCACACCAATATATATATATATATATATATATATATATATATATATATATATATATAGAGAGAGAGAGAGAGAGAGAGAGAGAGAGGAAGTGTAAAATACATTTTCCTTTATCCTACATTCTGTACGCGAAAACCAGATGAGGAGGCGTGACATATTTCATTTTTTTCTCATCAGGGCAAATTAGACATTTGCTATCATTAGCTAGGGTAAATTAGACATTTACTATCATCAGGATAAGATTGCGAGTTCGTTATACCCACGATCCCGGTAATTATGATTCGTATCAGTTTCAAATATTCATAATTTTTTAATTATCCAAATTGCGGTTAAAGTTATGCATTTAGGGTTCCAATCACTTATTGTTTTCAATGGATCCACAAAGCAGTACTGCACGAAGCACAGAGGATATTAAAATTGAAGATGCTGAAGTCCATGGCGGTCATGATGCGGCTGAATAAGTGCGAAATCTGACATCTGTAAACGTTCTATTAGACGATCTGACCAGTAAGTTATCTATTAAACTTTTGGTTGTTAACAATTCAACTTATTATCGTGTTTTTAGGGGTGTTCAAAACTATCCATATCCGAAAATTTGGATATCCGAATTTTTTGGATTCAGATAGTGATTTTAATTTTTTTTGGATATTATCCGAAACATCTGAAAATTTAATTTTTATTTTTTTTCGGATATCCGAATATCTGAAAATATCCGAAGTATCCGAAAATATCCGAAATATCAGAAAAATATCCGAAAATATCCGAAAACTTATATTCGGATATCCGAAACTATCCGAAATATCTGGTTCCGAATATGAAAAAATAATAAAAAAATAAAAATTAAATAAAAAGTTGGATTTTCGGATATCCGATTCACTATCCGATCATCTGAATTTTGGATATCTGAAATTTTGGATACGGATTCAGATAGTGAAATCTGGTATTCAAAAATTTCGGATATCCGAATTTTCGGATATCCGGTTTTGAACACCCCTAGTGTTTTTATGTTAATATGTATCTCGTTCATCATTATGAGTGTAATTGAAGTAGTTTATTTGATCATCATGTGAAATGGATATATATGTGCTTAATACCGCATGTTTTATATCATATATACTGTTACAGGCGTTTATTTTGATCAGTATGTATAGTTGATATAATTTGTAGATAATACCGCATGTTGTATAAATTTAACAGACGTTTTTATTTATAAATTCAACATTACTGATTATATCGTAAGCCGCATGTTGTTTTTTTAGAATTGTAACATGCGTGATTAGTTACATTGTGTAATTTTTAATGCTTAACTGGTGTGTATTATAAAGCTCATGTTGTTTTTTTATTTAATATGTGCAAACGAAAGATTGTATATTCCATAGGTGGATGCATCCTACATGCCTGTGATAGGCATGGAATTTAGTTCTATTGAGCAAGCATATGTTTTTTTATCAGACATATGCCAGGAAATCAGGTTTTTCTGTTCGAAAAGGCGGAGAAAATAGTGGTGGTGGTATTATTAAGAGGAAGTATTTTGTATGTTCGACGGAGGGACATAAGCCACAGGTTTTTGACGATCCTTATTCGAAGTTGGCAAAGCCTTATAAAAGTAGGAAAAGACCCACTTTTCGAACTGGATGTAAAGCACAAATTATGCTTGGTTCGATGGATGGGGTGTCACTCATAGTTAAGAAGTTTGTTGAAGCCCACAATCATTCATTTGTGTGTCCCGAAGATATTTATTTATTACTGGCATATAGGAATCTTTTTGAAGTACAAGAAAAAATGATATTAGAGCTCGGTACTCTAAATCTTGGGCAGTGAAAACATTTCATATAATGAGAAAAAGATACGGAGAATGACGTGGTTGTGGGGTTCAGAGAGAGAGAGAGAGAGAGAGAGAGAGAGAGAGAGAGAGAGAGAGAGAGAGAGAGAGAGAGAGAGAGAGAGAGAGAGGGGAGGAGGAGGAGGAGGAGAAGGATGAGGAGTAGCCATCTTTTTTATATTTATTTTTTTAATTTAATTGTTTTAGGGAAATTTAGTTATTTCATACACACTTAACTGAAAAACTTAACATATGTTAATGATAAGAACAACACTAGTGCAAAAATTACAACCATTATTACCAACTCTTTAATTATTGAAGTCTTGGACCAACTCTGCAATATCTTCAAATCACATGGACCAATGTATTTAACTCTTTAGCATCATATCATTTATTGTTTTAACCAAATTGATGGGTCTAGTAATAAAAAAGCACCCATGGATGCCTGGTCTAGTAATAAAAATCACTTCTACACAAATGAGTGTTAATAATGGGCTGTCCGTGTGTAATTACTAATGAATCACCAATGGAATATCGTAAAAACCAAAGCTTAGGAACAACGACACGACCACACACTCACTTTGTTTTATCATGTGAACAAGTGAATATATCTTTGCTTGTATATTAACTTTTCAAAATACGAATTATGGATCCTTTTGTCTCTATACCTATGTATTTGTGTATGTAAATTTCTTTTGATTCTCTTAAATATGATTTTAGAGTATGGTATGTGGGGAGTGATCGTAAATTATTTTTGTATTATTGAATTTGTTTTTTGAATTCTTTCAACTACAAGGCACTCCACAACCTATTTGACATTCTAATTTGGTATCAAAACATTGTGTGCCATTTCGACAACAACAATATTGTATTTTTTGACCACTTTTGTGTATCCAACAAACTCTGCTTGGACGTTGTAATTCTGTCGCCTTGATTCCACTTCTACTACCTTTACACACAAAATATGTTGTCGTTATACTATTCGTCGACAAATAGGGCATCAAATCAATTGAAATAATAGAATTGACTTACATTCATGTGAAACTAGCAATGTGAGGAACACTATACACATGAAGATCATATGTGTGCTAATAACCTTGGCCATCCTCACTAGTGTCGTTGAAATCTTTTCCTTTTAGTTAGTTGAAAAATGTGTTGACAATCAATTGAGATGCTTAGCTTTTATAAGTACATTTTAGCATTAAGTCTCTTAAACATCATTAAACGTTTTATATTATGAGTGTTTGATTTATAGAAAAAGATATGATATATCAATATGAATATCACACACCAAAAAAGGCATCCGCTCAATCAATCTCTAAAATAGCATCATATATAGGCCACTTGAAACGCCTAGAGATTAAAAGGCAAGTTTCTCAATCTCACGCACATCATTTACTGTCATATCACGCACTAAGCAGGGGCGGACCTACCCTTTGGCCAGGGTGGGCGGCCGCACCCTTTGAAAAAAAAATTTAGTGTATATTATAGGCAAAAAACCTGATCGCACCCCTTGAAAATATGGTTAAACACCTCATCCGCACCCCTAACAAATAATTTCTGGGTCCGCCACCGACACTAAGATACAAGTATCACACACCATAAATGGCAATATGAATATCACACAAAAATATGTAATTACGCATCACAATATGAAGATCACCCACCATTTTATGTCATATTTGGCATCACATTACTATATGATATACTAGGTTATATGCCCGTGAGCTTCACGGGTTATGGGTTGTGTTAAAAAATCTATATCTATAAAAGTATTTTTTTTTGTATGATTCTATATAGACATATCGAGGGAGAGACGTAACCTGTGCTTGAGTAACAACAATCAACTTTGATCATAGCTTCAACTCATTTGGGTTGTGAAATATATTCATATGTCATATATTTTAAAATAAAATTAAAGATAAAACAGTATGAAAACGATTTCGTCATCAAATAGACCCAACCGACAACATTATATATGTAACAAAAAAAAAAAAACAATAGCAAATAAAATTCAATTTAAAAGGGTATAAACTACATCACACAATGAATTTTCGTTACACAATCCAAATGTATGATCTCAAGTGTGTTTATAGACCGGTGAACTTCACGGGTTATGTGTTATGTTAAAAAAAACAGAAATTGAATTACTTATGGCATTTACTTCACAATAAAATATCTTATTTAGCAGTGTTGACATAAACCATTTAATGAAAGACACCTTCAAGTGCTAACGTAAATAAAATTACACTGAATTGAATTATCTTATTGAAATAAATAACTTAATGTGAACATCTATGCTTACAAAAGGGTTCAAGTATTGTGCACGTCAAATCAGGTTGGGGTGGCATCCCGTATGGCATCTTGAATACACCCGACATTTCACTTGTGACAAAGAGGTTAAATGGAGTGTCAAAATAACCTAACCTGTATTATCAAATGCTTATATGTATCCTAAAAATTGTTTTTTAAAGTATTAATGGGTCGGCCTAACCTGACCTATTTCAACCCAAACCCCTTTGACCCGTTACCACACCTGCTCATATTTTCATCTATAGTTCTAACCGATAAAACCTTTATTTATTTAAACCTTTATTTATTTTGTAATATACCCCCATAAGAAACACAAATAAAACATCATTGCATTCCAAGCAGAACGACGTCATTACAATTTAAGCACATTATTTTACAGATTATTTCAAAAGATATCCTTGTTACAATATTTTCCGAACCCTCGTATTTTACCAAGCTCTATTACATAAACAAATTATACAAGTGGAAGTCTTTTAATTTAATTCAATTAAATAAAAAATAAATTTAGTGGATACAAGCACCTGAGAAACATCAAAATTGAACTAAACTTGCATGAAGTGACTAATACCATGAGAATACCTTGTTTTGAATTAGCTTCAACAATTTGTATGACAAGAGAGGATTTGTTGGTCTAATAAAAAAATTCGAGCGTTCGGAAAAATACGAGGGTTCCAGCATAGTGATGTGAATTTTATATCCTATATACACTTTCCAATTGAAAATTTGAAGCATGCTTCGAGATCATTCAATCAATAATCAACACATAATATCAAACACTTTAGTCTAAACAAAACGCCCAACGATTAACACAAATATAAAAACAATTTCAAGTAAACAAATTACAGCAAAATTCAAACTAAAACAACCCAGTTAATTAAATTCGTACCTGGTTAAAATAAACTAAATTTGTAAACTATAATCTAACTTTAACACACATGTAGCTCTAAACCAAAATAAAAATCAAAATAAAATCGGCTATAACAATAAGTTTACTAAAACATATTGCCTGATGATTTTATTTGCAATTGATAGCCGATGTGTTCTTTCCCACTGTTGACTAACATTCTGCATTAGTAAGATATATCCGTCCAAAAAATCAGTTTTTTACGTGTTCTCAATGTACAATTGATAATCAAATGATAAAGAATACTAACAAAAACTCCCAATACAAAAAAGGGCAAGCAAAATAGAAAAAGTGTGTAGAGATTAGAACTTGACTTTATAGGAGAGATTTGAGGGGTTTGAACTATGATGATTAAAAAAAGTGTATGATTCAGAAGGAAGTGTGTAAAAAGTATAAATGTTAACAGAGTAAGGAAGTGTGATTCAGAAAGTCAAATTTTACCAAATACTCTTCCTTTTGCAATCCCAGACCAAAAGGTGTACCAATTTATCACCAAAAATAAAGAGGGATTGTCATAAATCATTTTATTTCAAACATTTGGTTGACATCTTATTTCAACATTCCTTCATACGTGATTCATTGTATCATACATGGTTCAATTGCCTCAAGTACCATGGGATAAGTCACCTCAGAGATCGTGTTCAATGACATGTGAAATTCATAGCAAAAGGGTATTTTTGTCAATAAAAATAGAGCTTTTGAGCTTAGATTTGACAAAAGGGTTAGTTAAAAGGGTAAAGATGACATACCACAAATCTCTCTAAGACGGGAACAAAGACAGACAAGTTGCGCTTTAGAAGACATTCCGCAATGACATTACGTATGCTTTTATTGTCAAAAGACAAAGAACATATGTTCCCATGAGATAAAAGGTCAACTGGTATTGTTAACAAAGAAAAAAAAGTTTACAAACCATTCTGTAGGCAAAAATGCAAGAAGGGCGGAGGACGCCTCAACAATTGTTTTCCCTGCTTCTTTCTCTCCCTCCTAAACATGATATCCATCCTCCTACACAAACACCACATTATGACTTACTTTTTTTGACAAAAAAAAAGAAGAAAAGGGTAAAATGTTAATCGCTATCAACCAACTTTACCATATTTATCAACTAATTACTAACCAGTAAAGATTTTAAAAAGCTGATATAATCGGTCCACACAGGTCCCGAACCAATGTTAGATCCTGCTAATGAAGGGATGAAAAAACTCAGGTATTCACAGCTAACTGGTAAATATTTTACACCTTTTAGACTCTTTTCCAGTTTGGTTTCCAGCTTCTGCACATCATTGGCATTCATAGAAAGTTCATCTCCTAGCAGCTGCCTACAAAAATGGTGCAACCAGGTAACAACAAATACAAGACAATTAAGCTAATAAGAAGGTAAACTTCTAGAGTGGGTTAACTCTGCTCTATAGTTTACAAATTTATAACAGTATACCCTTTTATCATTCTTCACCTGATAGACACAACTTGATATGATCCACAAGTGCACAAATTTTGACAAATCTTAACTGTTCGTAAGGCTCGTTATTGGGATATTCCTACATTTGAACCTAATCCAAATGCCACATAGAGTTGTACGCCAACATCAACTTATAATTGGTAGTTTCCTTATCAGTATTATGTATCAATCTTTATGGTACATTGATGTTCCTCAAGCAAATGGTTAAACTGGCGGCTTGGTAAATGATTAAAGTAAAGGATGCTGAGTTATTAAAGAATACACCTTTTAAGCACCTTTTAAAATACTAAATGAATAACGCAACTATACAGTAGCAATCAGATTCCACTTCTCGACCATACAGCTATATCTAACAGGCTTTCGATCCCACCCATGAATCAGGTCACAGTTGCAGACCTGCCACCCAAACCGCTTACCCGACCACCCAAGTTCTAGGCGGAATGAAAGGTTGTATGTTCCCTCTGCAAACAGAAACTCCACCTCTCCTTAATTTTCACATTAAGACAAAAAAAAAAAAAACAATCAATTCTGCACATCAAGGCAAAAAACAATCACATAATTTTCAAAAATCAAAACATCTAAATAAAGAAAACAAACACAAAATCCAACCTGAATACACGCTCCTAATGAAGTAGAAAGGGTTATTCTTTTACGTAAACAATTTATCATTTCCACTTCCTCTATAATCTTGTCATGACAACACTTTCTCCTGCATGATTACACTTGACTGTTGCACTCATGATAACAACACTAATTGAATGCTTCTAATAGTTCAAAATTTCCATCAGTTGCAGCAACTGCAACTTTATCACCAACAATAACTTTTAATTACTTCAAATTCATCTAGTTTTAAAACAAAGAACTTTCTGAAAAAACACTCTCCCTAAATTTTAAAATGTATGAATTACCGGTATCAGAAGCAACCTCAAAATTAAAATAGAAAGGGTTATTCTATAACCAAGTAAACTTTCTGAACATTTTTCGTATTCCCAAAGTTCCATCATTCATATAAATAAAAAAAGGATATTAAGAACACTTTAAAACTGCTTTTCTCGATGAAAAAAAGGGCTTGAAACTTTAAAAATTTACCTGCTTAACACAGAATTCATAACTTCAGTAGATCTCACTTAGGGCATGTTTGGCTAAGCTTTTTGAAACAACTTATTGACTTATTGGCTTTTTTTGAAAAGTCAGGATGGAGTGACTTATTAACTTATTAGCTTTTTGCCCTCACATACACCCTCATTGCCAAACATCATTTTGTAGCTTGTGACTTTTCAAAAAGCCAATAAGTCAATAAGTTGTTTCAAAAAGCTTAGCCAAACATGCCCTTAATCTAAATAAGATAATTAAAACAGAGAGAGTGCTCAATGGGAGAGAAACTCAAGCATCTGAATCAAATAACAAATTCATAACTTCAGTAGATCTCACTTAATCTAAATAAGATAATTAAAACACATTTATCCAAACCTCTTCAAAATTCAGCTCTTAAAGTAGAATCAAACCGAATAAAAGCTAAATAGTACTTACACAGAATTACTCTAACAGAATCATAATCTAACTGTGGGTATTCTAAATCATAGGCTACTGAAAATAGGAAAATAGAGCAAATAGTTACGAAGAGAGACGGAACTTACGATTGCTAGAACCAAACATGATTCCTTCCTGTTACTTCACTACACGCTCAACACCAAGCTCTTGATCTCAAACTCTACAGAAACACTACACACATACAATTATACAAATTACAATGCATATTAAACACATAAAAAATAACTCAAATCGAACGAAATCGATCGATCCGAGAACAAAAACTTACAGATTACACAGCAAAACACTTATAGATGAAGATCGATCGGCTGAATCAAGGGTGTTTCCATCAGGGTTTCAAAGAGAAGATGAAAATGTGAAGAATGAATGTGTGAATACAACAAATAAACGGTGGTCTCGTCTCTCTCTAGGTTATGGAAATTGTTTTGCAAATCTGGTTTGGGGAAATAATGAATTTGAATTTTGAATGAGAAACAGTTTGGGGAAACTGGAAAGGTGGAAGCTTTCTGACGTTTGAACCAGATAAGCTGGTTTGAGAGTGTAGGGTTTTGGACGTTTTCAGGGAAGAGAGATGGAGCTTTCACTGCAGGGAAGAGAGATAGAGGTTTTGTAGGCAACCTCTCTCTACACGTGATGAAGTTTGACTTTGGAATTTATTAAAAAAAAAAGAAAAATCTGAAAATTTGACACATCAGGGGAAACAAATGTGGATAGCTTGTTATGTTGACACCTCACCTTAGGGGAAACAAACGTGGATAGCTTGTTATCTTGATACCTCAGCCTTCTAAGCTTTGCTTTATTATATTTAGAGATAAGTCATATATATAATTACATTTTTTATGATGATATTTTATCTACACCTTTCAAGAATGGATACGTAATCAAAATGATAAAACTGGAGATTCAGTTTTCGAAGTGGAAGGAAAGTTTGAAGCAGCACTGGACAAGTACCTTAATGATGAACGATTTCTACAAACGCGTAATACATGGAATCGAAGATTACTATATATTAAAAAATAGGTTAAGTTATTCTACAAAGACATCTTATTACAAGAAGTGTAAGAAAAATTTATAGAGTGACAAGTGTCCAATAACTTAAAAATGGGTTAAGTTATTCTATTAAGGCATCTAATTATAAGAAGTGGGTTTTTTCAGGAGCTTTTGTACCCTTCTTACAATTAGAAGCCTTTGTATTTAAACCTAATCCATTAAAAATATAGGAATAATGGATTTTTAATAATCTCAACTATTGCCCGTTGGTCGGCATCGGTCCCAACTTCAAAAATTCCCACTAGTGGTCCAATCTTTTCACATATTGGTCTTCAATGGACCCTGAGTAACGGAACCCTAACGCCGTTAGTGTCTGGTCGCAAAAAAAAGTTTGTGGCGGGAAAACTCAACCTTTTCGTATCGAACCTCTTTTTAACCTTATTACGCACCTTTATGAACCTTTTCTAGTAAAAAGCCCCAATTATTAAGGTCGCCGGAAAAAACTATTTTTTCGTCGGAAAACTTCTTCTTGGCCGGAAAACTCAACTTTTTAGCCTGAAAACTCAAAGTTTCGTCCCAAACCTGTTTGTAACCATAGATCGGACCTTTAGAAACCTTTTTCCGACCAAAAACGTTTTTCCTACGACCGGAGACTAACAGCGTTAGGGTTCTGTTAGTCAGGGTCCATTGAAGGTCAATATGTGAAAAAATAGGACACGAGCAGGAATTTTTAAAGTTGGGCCCGTTGCCAGCCAACAGTCAATAGTAATGATTATTAACATCTATTAATCCAAAAATAAATCAGTGACCACATGGGTGATAAATTAATAAGGGATTGAAAAATCAAATAAAGAAAAAATTAATGGTAAAAAATAGGTAAATATGTTATGTAATAACTATAACCTATTAGCAATGTATAGAGAATGATGAGAGAATGAGAGATAGATTTCTTATTCATTGATCTATATACACCTTATACAAATGCCACTATACATAGGCACATACATTAATACAAAAGAAATTAAAGAGATATGAGTTACGTATGTGGAGAGTCACCATATAAATGATACATTCATAACACTCCCCCTTGACTATCCACATACCTTTAATACGCTTGGTGATGTTGCCTCGTTAAAAACCTTGCCAGGAAAACCCAGTGGGACAAAACCTCAGCTAAGGGAAAAAGAGTGTAGCGCGCATTTTCCCCCCTGATACTTTTAGATCAGGTATGTTGTCTCATTAAAAACCTTACTAAGAAAACCCAATGGGACAAAACTTAGTCAAGGGAAAAAGAGTGCAACTTGAATAAGTCTCCCCCTCATTTTAACATGTATCCTTTAAGTGACGTGTGTCCATCTTCCTTGAAAGTCGAACAAAGCTTTTGTAGCCAATGATTTGTCGCTTGATCACTTAATGTGCAATCCTTTATGTTGAGCAATATTGTATAATCTTCTAACGAGACTTTAGGTGCCTTCTTCCAAAAAATATCATATGTCCACGATTGTGTTTTGTTACATTCCTGCATCTACAAGACTAACCAAACTTGTTTTGATGGGTTAGTAAAATATAATCAAATATCGTTTATACCTGAAATATTTCTTTGAACTCATTCCAATGTCTCTTCGATTAACAAAGGTTATATCATGACAATAAGCTCAAGTGAAAGATATTATAACCATACATAGCTAGCAAAACATATTAACGCACTTATGCATTTAACGATCATACTTCTAGAATGAGAATCTCTACTTTGGTAGAAGATGATAATATGCATTTCTTATAACAAATGACTTAACAACATTTAACATACTTTAAGGTTTAGTTATGTCCATACTAAAATATCCAAACATTATCTTCTAGATGTACTTGAGAGATTGGTAAAGTATAATTACATATATACTCAAACTGCAGTTCGAGTAATAATTAGACCGTGCCAAGGTCATTAAAAAATTATCCCTCTAATAGCTCGAGAATTTCTCTCGATGATGCCTGTACATCATTACTATAAATTGCGATTATAGTGAACTTTTAAAAGTAGAATGTTGATAGAACATGGCTAATTTAATCAAACTTATATTCCTCTTTATCTGAATATCTCGAGTTGTACAACACTCGTCTCGACTATTTAGTCCATACGTATTTTGTCAACTTCATATAATACGTTCTTGAGGTTTTGACATCATTAAAGCTTCTAGCATTATCAATCCATAAGG
Source organism: Helianthus tuberosus (assembly GCA_030545235.1). Lineage (NCBI taxonomy): Eukaryota > Viridiplantae > Streptophyta > Magnoliopsida > Asterales > Asteraceae > Helianthus > Helianthus tuberosus. Next base: position 7,473 of record JARYGA010000921.1, on the reverse strand, counting down.
GAATTCTTTCCATCTTATCCAAATATGTATGTGCTTTCACTCTTTAGAAGTTTTGATACATAAATTTGCTCATTTAACACATAGATTTATATATCATATGCAAAAATGTCATGAACACTTGCTTTTATCTCCAAAATTCATATTGTACCATGCGTGTACACTATTTATTGAGATATCACAATCATCGGGTACAAGTTTTCTATGTATGCTTCTCGGTGCACAAGTATTACATCTATAAGATGTTTCAATTAACCTTTAAGCACTCAATTACTTTAGAAACTCATCAGGAGTTCCAATTATATCCAACATGTAAAATAATCATAACCTATTCAAATCTGAATATGTATAAATGAACACATTGTTCTCGAGAACTTACTTTACATGACCTATATAATTTAATCCTTCGGGACTTTCATGTAAACTTTCAGTATCAAGTGATACATAACATTCATAACACGAATATCAATTCTGCCTTTATATTACCAGACTAATAAAATATTGGAAAGTCAATACATCCACCACTAGAGAATACGTCTCCTCATAATCAATCATATGTCTTTGCAAAAATTCTTGTGTAACACCCCGTGTTTTTGAAGTCAAAGTGTCACACCCTGGCTTTGCGGAAGTGTGGTAAATTTTGGTGTGACTTCTTAATACCATAGCTTAACCATAACAAGCTATATGAATTTAAAAACCATGCAAGTCATCCATTAAGTTTTGAAAATCAAAATACAGTACCATTGTTCTAACCAACAACCGTAACCTTGTTCAACAACCTTACAAATTAAAACATAACATAAACGTGATTTAAGGACTGTGTCTTGTCCAGGAAAGAGACACATCCCCTAAACCCGGATGACTCCATGACAAGTGCAGCGGAAAACGTTCCATACCGTGCCAGATCTCGTTAATTTCCTGAAATACATGTGAGTTGAAAAATCAACAATAATGTTGAGCGAGTTCATGTGTAAGTGAGTAAGTAAAACACTTGTAAGTATAAAAGTTTCCTGGTATGTAGCAGTGTAAGAGGACTTGTGATCACCAATGGTTTGCAAAGCCATTAGCATGTTGTGATATGCAAGTAGGAAGACTCAAACCTAGCGGATTTATGCGTTGGGCACAAAGTCACCCCGAGGTCCGTTCTGTTTGGGCCTGGGGCTGGGCTCGCTACACCCAGATAGATCTACCGCTCCTGTCCCTCGGTCCTACCCTGAGGATTAATGGCCTCAAGTTTCCGCCTACCCATTCACATGATCTAAAACCTCCTTACGTTAATCATACCGTGTATAAAGTACTTGTAAACAATGTAACATGTATTTCACCCCCGCGGTTAAGTAAACTGAAAACAGTTAGAGAAAAAGGGGGACATGAACTCACAGTGAATGCGCGTCTCTACCAAGTGTCTCCAATACAGTAAGCTGTGCAACGACCTACAAGTGCTAATTCTATTAGACGGACGGCCGTGCCTTAGCTTTACAGTTTATGTCTTTGGGAAATAGTTAGACAACTATTTCGTGTTTATGTTCCGTATACACTTGGTAGTTATTCTTCTTCCCAAGGATGGGAGATACAATACATGTGCGTAAGTTACGTTTTATCAATCTTGTGGTAATGTAATTACCGGTGTAACTTATATGTTTGTGGAAGCGTTCGTAAGGTTTTGGAATCATTAACGCTTGTAAATATTATTTTCACTCTAAAATAATATTTATGTATTTTCACAAAATAATCATAAACAGTGTTGTGACAAAAATATTTATCACGTTAATCTTTGTGGAAATCCCACCTCCGAATATTTAGTAAAATATTGTGCTGGCGAAATTTATGTTTCGAAAGTATGACCAAAAATAGTTCTAACACTTGTTGTGTAAAAAGTCTAAGTGTTAGGTTTTTAGGAAAATTTCGCCAGAGTTTCCTCTGTAACTGGAGGTGGCCACGCTTTCAAGCGTATCATTTTCTTTTAACAAATCACTTCAACAATCTTCTTTATTCAATCAAACAATTTCCGACACAACAAACTAGTCGACAAGTATGTAAATTTGCATAATCGCATGAACTTGTAGTTTTTCCGCATCTTTAAAGTAAATCACCTTTATATATGTAGATCTTTATATAAAGTAACTTTAAATCTCATAAAAACCTCGTGTTTAGAGAAATCTGTCTTTACAACTTCTAGTAACAAGTGACAAACTTACTTCTTTGTCGGATCTCTTTGTTTCACAAGTGTTTACACACTTGTGGTTTATAAAACCATATTTATTAGTGTAAGATTCATCTTTAGAAAAATATGATTTCCTTAAAGTGTGGTCTTTCAAAAATACCACTTGCGGATACGTAGATCCGCTAGTTTTAAACACCATTTTACCGGTTAAACCACTTTTACACAAGTAAAATTCTTTTACACAAGTTCATGCTCTAAATGTGGTAGTGTTTCACCTTTAACCCGTGTATCTTTCAAAAACGAGCTTATGTGATGATACGTGATTTTACAAAGTCGGGTTAAACGAAGATTTGAGCTACCACATCATAGATCGGGTCTAGATAAACACAAATTTCAAGTCCTACGACTTTTACACAAGACATGTGCTATTAACCTCCATTTTTGTGATTTTAGTAGACTTTAAAGTTCCAAAACGCATGTTAACGATATTTCACCGATAAAATTCCTTTTAACCACTTTAAACAAGCTTAAATATGAGTTTTACGTGATATACCTCTAGCTCGGGGCTAGGGATGAATCTTGACGAAAACGGGGTGGATAAAAGCTAACGGTTGAGGTCCTTCGTGTTCCGCTTGCACCAAAGCTCCTAATATGAGACCCTTGAAGTTTGTATGAGCTTGGAATGTAGTGATCAAGATCGAAAATGGTGGGTAAGGGGGGTGGGGTGTTCGGCCGAGAGCTCTAGAGAGCAAGAGAGAGTGTTGTGAGTTAGTGTTGTTTAGTGGTAAAACTCATGTGTTTATGTGTGTTATTTATAGGCAATTAGAGGTGTTATTATCCAAAGGATAAAGTGTAGCATAGATATTAGACAACTTAAGATTGAGCAAGATCACAAGTACAAGGTGTTGCCCCCTAGGCAACCGAATCGGTTGGGGGGGGGGGGGTCCTTGGTCCGATTTTAAGTAGTTAGTTAGGAGGGTTGTTTAGTTAAGTAAGTTAACTAAGTATTTAACTTAGTTAGTTGTATGTTACACGTTATGGCGGGTGTTAGGGTAATCAGGGACCCTAACTAGCTTAGAAAATAATAAATAGTGAAAATATCAATATTTTCGTGTCCCGGGTAAAGTCCGGTTGTCCGGTTGGATAGTAATCCGTTAAAGTCTTTTGTAACGCTTTAAAGTGTCGTTATTACATTTTTAGTGACACAAATAGTTTTCCCGACACTTTAGAAAGTGTCTAGTAATATTTTCTCATGTTCTGGCACTTTATTAGTCAGCTAGAAGCTGGTTTATTTATTAAAGTGCTGTGTTTGGTACTCAAAGTACGTTTTTGGCACATCCGAATCAGTGTATCTTATCCCTAGAGACGCGGTAACACAACCCTTATATCCTACACTCACTACCAGTGTAGCCAAAATATATGAGGCTCTTAACAGGCCTTAGAGGCAGTGTCTGCCTGATGCTGGTTATATCAGCATGTTCACTGTGTATCCGTTTAGTGCTACTGTGCTTTTTGTGCATCATGTTTGTCACTGAGGTGCCGTATGTAAATAATGTAGTGACAGCAAATAAAGTATGATGCAAGTGTGTGCATGTATCAGTATGCAGGTAGCAGTTTATCAGCTAGTTTCAGTCAAGCACAGTAATCAAGTAGTAATTAATCATTAATTAAGTTGTACGGATACCTGGTTTAGTGCGGGTTGTCACATTCTCCCCCCGTTAAATAAATTTCGTCCCGAAATTTAAGTTCTGCTTGTAGATGCAGAGTTCTTAGGAAATAAGTGGGGGTATTTTTCTTTCATCCGGTCCTCACGTTCCCATGTGAATTCAGGACCATGTCTGGCATTCCAACGAACCTTGACGAGTTTGACACTGCTCCGGCGGGTCTTGTTAACTTTCCAATCCGTGACCTCAACAGGTTCTTCAACAAAGTGGAGCGTGTCGTCAATATGAATCTCGTCGATAGGAATGGCAACGTCAATTTGAGTTGGACTTTTCTTTAAATTGGATACATGAAAAGTATCGTGAACACCATTCAGTTCAGCAGGTAGGTCCAACTTGTATGCCACTGTCCCAATTCTTTCCAGAATTCTGAAGGGACCAATGTAGCGCGGATTTAACTTCCCACGCTTTCCAAAGCGTGCTACCCCTTTCCAGGGTGAAACCTTTAACAACACCATCTCTCCGACTTGGAAGTCCACATGCTTCCGGTTTGGATCCGCGTAGGCCTTTTGTCTGTGGCGAGCGGCTTCTATGCGTTTAAGTATTTGCGAAATTTTGTCTGTCGTCTCTTGGACGATTTCGGGACCAGCAAGCTGCCTATCACCTGCGTCAGACCAACATAGTGGTGATCGGCACTTGCGTCCGTATAGGGCCTCAAATGGCGCGACACCAATACTGGTGTGGTAGCTGTTGTTGTATGAAAATTCGACCAAAGGTAAGTGTTTATCCCAGCTACCGCCTAAATCCATAACACATGCCCTCAGCATGTCTTCCAAAGTTTGTATCGTTCGCTCGCTCTGGCCGTCAGTTTGCGGATGGAACGCAGTGCTCAGATTCAATTGTGAGCCAAAAGATTCTTGGAAAGATTGCCATATTCTAGACACAAACCTTCCGTCTCTATCAGAGATGATCGAGAGAGGTACTCCATGACGTGCTACGATCTCTCTCAAGTAAATTTCCGCAAGTTTGCTAGTACTGTCTTTCTCCTTGATTGGCAGAAAGTGTGCGGACTTTGTTAGGCGGTCAACAATCACCCAAATCATATCATGGCCTCTTGGCGTTCTTGGTAGTTTCGTAACAAAATCCATTGAGATTTGTTCCCACTTCCACTTGGGAATCTCAGGTTGTTGCAGAAGTCCCGAAGGCTTCTGGTATTCCGCCTTGACCTTAGCGCACGTTAAACATTTGCTCACGTAAACAGCAACGTCGCCTTTCATCCTAGGCCACCAATAGTAATCCTTGAGATCTTGGTACATCTTATCCGATCCAGGGTGGATAGAGTACCGTGACTTGTGCGCTTCGTCGAAAATAACTTCCCTTAATCCACCAAACAGAGGAACCCAAATCCTTTTCTCAAAACATAGCGTCCCTTCCTCGTTTGGTACCAAAAGCTTCTCCATTCCACGGAGATATTCTTCCTCAAGGTTTCCCTCCTTGAGAGCCTCCTTTTGTGCAGCGCGAATGCGCGAGGAGAGATCGGTTCGTATAATCATTTCCAATGCTCTAACCCTTATGGGCTTGATTCTTTCTTTACGACTTAGGGCATCGACAACTACATTCGCCTTCCCTGGGTGATACTTTATCTCGCAGTCGTAATCGTTCAGCAACTCAACCCATCGTCTTTGCCTCATATTTAACTCCTTCTGGTTAAATATATGATGTAGGCTTTTGTGATCTGTGAAGATTTTGCACTTCGTACCATACAGGTAGTGTCTCCAGATCTTTAAAGCAAAAACCACTGCACCAAGCTCTAAATCGTGTGTGGTATAATTCTTTTCGTGCACTTTCAGTTGGCGTGATGCGTAAGCAATGACCTTTTGGCGTTGCATCAACACACAACCCAATCCTTGACGCGATGCGTCGCAGTATACCACAAAGTCATCAGTACCTTCTGGTAGAGCTAAGATTGGCGCGTTACAAAGCTTATCCTTCAGTATCTGGAATGCTTCATCCTGTTTGATTCCCCAATCAAACGTCTTGTCCTTCTGCGTGAGGAGCGTCAAAGGTTGAGCGATTTTCGAGAAATCCTCAATGAACCTTCGATAGTAGCCAGCCAAACCCAAGAATTGTCGAATCTCGGTTGGCGTTGTAGGCGTTTCCCAATTCTTGATTGCCTCGATCTTTGTGGGATCAACATGAATTCCATCTCCATTCACCACGTGTCCAAGAAACTGGACTTCGCGTAGCCAAAACTCGCACTTGGAGAATTTGGCGTACAACTGTTCCTTCTTTAGTAGCTCTAGTATGGTTCTAAGATGTTGTTCGTGTTCAGCCTTCGTCTTTGAGTAAATCAGGATGTCGTCGATGAATACAATCACGAACTTGTCTAAGTATGGCTTGCAAACTCTATTCATTAGATCCATGAATACCGCAGGCGCGTTTGTCAGACCAAATGGCATAACGAGGAACTCGTAGTGTCCATAACGAGTTCGGAAGGCTGTTTTCGGGATACTTTCCTCCTGTATCCTTAGTTGATGGTACCCAGATCGAAGATCGATCTTAGAGTAACAGCTTGAACCTTGAAGTTGATCGAACAGATCGTCGATTCTAGGCAGAGGATACTTGTTCTTGATCGTCAGCTTGTTCAATTCTCTGTAGTCAATACACATGCGGAAACTTCCGTCTTTCTTCTTGACAAACAAGACCGGAGCTCCCCAAGGCGAGAAGCTTGGTCGGATAAAACCCTTGTCTAACAACTCTTGAAGTTGCGTCGACAATTCCTGCATCTCAGACGGCGCAAGTCTGTATGGTGCCTTAGCCACAGGCGCGGCGCCTGGAACTAAGTCAATGTGAAATTCCACTTGCCTCTGAGGTGGTAGTCCAGGTAAGTCTTCTGGGAAGACTTCTGGATACTCCCTTACGACAGGGATGTCTTCGATCCTTGGCTCGGCGGCCTTCTTGTCCACGATGTGTGCCAGAAAAGCAACACATCCTTTCTGTAAACACTTCCTTGCTTTCAAGCAGCTGATAAATCTTAGCGGCGTGTCAAGCTTCTCTCCGTGAACCACAATTGTCTCACCATCATCAGTCGGGATACGAACAACTTTCTCGTGACATACTATCTCAGCCTTGTTTCTGGATAACCAATCCATTCCTACCACCACGTCGAAACTTCCCAATTGGACTGGTAGTAGATCCAGAGTGAACTCGCGTTCTCCCAATTCTATCACGCAACCTCTGATTACCTCGTCGGCTCCAACTAATTTTCCATTAGCTAATTCGATCGAGTAGGGAATGTCTAACTTATTAGCAGCTAACCCAAGCATATTCTTAAATTCTAATGATACGAAGCTATAATCGGCACCAGTATCAAATAGAACAGATGCATAGCGTTGATTGATAGGGAACGTACCGGTAACAACATTTGGATCTTGGCGTGCTTCTCTGGCTTCTAGTTGAAACACTCTACCGCGGGCTTGATTCAGTGTTGGGCAATTCTTCTTAAAATGCCCGATTTCCCCGCAGTTATAACATCCGAGCCTCTGCCCGTTTCCATCCCCGTTTCCAGCTGGGGTGTTGATCTGGTTGGCATTGCCAGCCTGGTTTGTATTGTTGCCTCGGTTTCTGTTTCCTCCAAAATTTCCTGGTAGG
>JARYGA010000920.1:0-37730 GCA_030545235.1 Helianthus tuberosus | reverse complement strand
AAGTGTGACGACTAACAAGGTTATGCAAAATAGACATGTAGTGACACAAAATATTAAAACAACTAGCGGAAGCGATTGGCATGACATATCAAGAACACGTGCTCGCTCCAATTTCTCCAAGTCGCCTAAGATGAGGATTTACCTACATTCACAACAAACTTTAAAAAGTTAGTCCTAATACTTGTTGCATTTCAATAACATCAATTTAAGTCCCATTCATTTATGTTCCTTCGTTTCTCTTACGCATTCGGTCACCAAACTAAGTGGATTGGCATAAACTCTCTTAATGAGATTCAAGCATTTCACTTACGACCCGGTGTCATCGGGTTAATAATTCATAACATAATCTTTTATTCCATCCGTAATACGGGATGAACTTTTAAATTGCTTTAATGCATTCATAACCATCCATTCTACGGATGGTACCATCTTCTTACCCGACCCGGTTCGACATGAACCGCTCGTCTTGCATAGCTTAATATAACCTTCGCTAGCATAACCAAATCCGCAAGGGATTTGTTATCCATTTACTATTCACTATAATCTATGTAACAAGGGTTGTTTATCATAATATAAACAAGGTATTAAATAAGGTTTTGTATGCAATGAAACATACCTCGGTCTTGCGTGCCTTCCGCCTTCCTAGAGCTTGTACCTTCTTCCTTCACGCCTACATTACAACATTCATTCATTTAGTCTACCAATTTCGTCCTACCATTTCAACATTACCAATACATTCTTCTCCTAAGCATTTCATCAAACACTTGGTAGGCATCATAATTAAGGCATAAGGTACAAGTCTTTAAAGCACATCTTTACTAGTTCATCATCACCCACATTCAAGTTTATTCTAATTTACATATTTATTTCCTACTACATCAATTAATCTTACATTCAAGCATTACAAACAAGATCATATATCAAGATAACAAACCATCACAATCATTATGATCTTCCTAATCTTAACAAAATTTCACAAAGTGGGTTTTCACTACAATCTTACATGCAACCTAAAATCACACATGATTCTTGTTCTAGGAGGCAATTCTAACTCAAATTTCCCATATATGATACAAGAAATCGAGATTGGTTGAACCCCTCATTCTATAATTCATGATTTCAGAAAATTTAAGCTTACCACTTCAATAATCGAGTTTAGATGAGTGTAATTCGGAGTTCATGCATTGAATTATTCTTGAATTTCCACTTCAATTGGCTGAATTTGGAGAACAAGGGTTTCACCTTGTTCCCTCCTCCTTGTTCGATCCAGCCCACGCACACAGTGTGTGTGTTTGTGGGTTTACCACTATAAAACCTTAATTATTAAAATTTTACACATTACCCCCTTCTAAATTGATAAGTATTTAATTCAAGCATTACTTCAAAATTTTAACTTATTTCTCATCATAACCCATTAACTAGGTTACTTTTTGTTCATTTTCATTTATTTTAATTAATAACCGGTTTTTGGGCGTTACAGATTATGTTGCTTATATATTTTTAGGGTGATTACAACTTAAGTTATGATTTCTAGGGATTGAATAGTTGAAAATTAAATAGAGAAAGAATTGCTTAAGAAATTAGTTTTAGATGATGTTTTGAATAGATTTCAAAAAATGAAAACCCACAGGGCGTCGACGTTTTAATTATGTTTGTAACAAGGTTTGACATGTTTTTTATTATTATATAAATTTAGTTTGATGTTCGTTTGTTTTACATGACCCGACCCGACCTGATACGAACCGATTTTTTTACTTATATACCTAGGGGCCTAAAATTTTTAAAAATGTTCCGCACCCCCATGGAAAAATTACTGGGTCCGCCACTGCCTACAGTGCGTGTTTGTAGTGCATTTTACCAAAGAGGGACGTTGTGGATAAGGCTGCTAAATCGGTCAGGTTCGTGGCTTGAGCTCGACAAGAACCCGTACATGAAAAATCGTGTAACACACATGAATCCCGAACATGACACATGTAATCAAGGTTGACATGAAGACGACCCGCTTAACTTGAAAAAAGTTATTTTTTTGCATGCTAATTACATTCTAAATGTACATGTTATTTTTATTTTTTAAGCAATTATGTTTGATCTATGCCAAATTATTTTTAAACTTTTAAGTTTTGGCATAAAACAGTAGCTAAATGGTTTAAGTTAGTATATAAAACACATTTCATAAAAGATAAATAAATGGCTTAATCGAGTCAACTCGCGAACCTATTGGGTTTGACACAAACACGAGTCGTTTAGTTTCATTTGTTCACGAGTTCGAACTGAAACTGAAACTGTCTCAAACCCATTTAGGCAAAACCCAATCCCTCAGATTTTGTGTTTTCCTTTTATGCAAGAAATTCACACCCCTAGTTTAGAGAAGACCACACATAATCACTTTAGTAAGAGTTTATAACTTTTCAAACTAGGTTAATAAAAACATCTAGTAAAATAATTTTTTCGAGTCTTCTACCACCAATTTTTATTTCTCCCTTATAACATGGAATACATTCAAGGCATTGTGTACTTTCATGGTCGTATTATTTAGCTTAACGAGTCGCTTAATAGTATGGTGATCATAACAACCTTCAAACTTTATTGCTAAGGTCTAGATTAATCGCTAAATTAATATGGTTAGAACAGCTTCTAAACTTTACCAACATAACACAAAACGAGAATGTTTAGCTATCAACACATTCAATATAAAATATTATTAGTATCTGCTTAAAAAGGCATCTGGTTAAACTTGATTAGGGATGGAAAAAAACACGAGCTCAATGGGTACACCCGAAACCTGAAACATATGGGCCGGGTATGGGATTAAAAATGTAAAGAAAATTTGGGTACGGGTATGGGATTTAGTGATACCCGCCCGATACTCGACCCGTTTACCCGAATAATACCCGAAAAGTATATTAATTTAAATTTAATTTTCCATTTAAATAAACTTTAGTGTAAAAGTATATTAATTTAAATTTAATTTTCCATTTATATAAACTTTAGTGCATATATTTATTGTTCAAAAGTAGTAGTATCTTAATTATAGTTAATTATGTAAGATATAAATGTTTCAAATATGCATATAAATATGATATGTATGTATGTATGTTATTGGTTCTATTTTCCTTTATTGTATTTATTAAAATAGTAAAATTATATAAAGGGTGTACCTATTGGCACACCAATGTGCCTATTAGCACACCAAAAAATGTTTTTTTGTCATATGTGCACATCATGCAGTGTCGAGCTGTGGCCAAAGCGCGGCGTTTTGGTCCGGTCAACCAGACAAAGACTGACAGGTGTCTGACGGGTCTGTTGACCGGACCAAAACGCCGAGCCTTGGCCGCGTTTTGGTCCTGTCAACCAGACATCCGGTCAGTCTTTTGTCTGGTTGACAGGACCAAAAAAAAAAAAAAACACTTTTTAGAGTGGCTATCAGTTTGAGCCTTATATATAAACATTAGAGTAAAAAATGCACATAGGAGTCTCAATGGTATTTTTAACAAATTAACGGGTATACCCGTTGCCCGATGGGTAATTATCCGACGGGTAACGGACAAGGTATGAGACACAGAATTATAACCGGGTATGGGCTTGGAATTAACAATACCCGACCTGAACCCGGCCATTGCCATTCCTAAACTTGATAAACATACTATTCCTCAAATTAAAGTGAATGATATAAACATGTATAGTTTTCTAGTGTCTACCGGATCTCTGACGTGAATAATTAGAAAACAAAGGTTAAAATAGTAAAATACTTTTTGAATGCATTCAAAGCTGGGGTACGGAATTCTTCTCTGATTGTGTTTTTTGGTTTTATTTGTGGTATGTGTTTAGTCATGTCACTTAAAAGGTACACCTTTTTTGTTCCCGTCTTATTATTTCACAGACAATAATATATAAAAATGATTTTTATATTTTAAGAGAAAAATGCCCGGATAATCCATGTGGTTTGCTTCATTTTCACTTTTAGTCCCTAACTTTCTAAAATTACACATATAGTCTCCAACTTTTGTAATTTCGTTCCCGGATAGTCCCTGACGTGGATGGGGGTTAGTTTTTTATGTTAAGTGGGTGTGAAATGACTATAATGCCCTTACTAATACAAATATTTTAATTATTTAATATTAAAAGAAATTTTAAATGGGGCCACCATCCTGACATTGAGATCGAGCAACAATGATGCATGAATCTGACAAAACCACTCTCCCAAATTCCGCCGGTGCACCGTTGTTCCTTCGATCACCGGAGACCTCTGTTCGAAAACCCTTGATCTCCGTATTCAAGTATGATTCTTCAATTCACATCTTGGATTGCTTACATCGCTCTGTTAACTGTTAATTACTCGATTCATCTTTGTGCTTTGATTCACCATCACTTGTATCCACAATCACCTGTGGTAATTTCACATTCTCGAGTGTTTACGATAATCTGCAGCAGCGAAACCTATTGTAACTTGATCGTAATGTTTTTATGACTAATTTGTTGATAATGCCTAATTTATGTTTGTTGATTTGATCGGCATGAATGTGTGAAACTGTTTCATAGCAGACTATTAATCGAATTCACCGAAAATAGGAATGGAACTGCAGGTGTGTTTTGGTAGTCTGCATATTCAATGGATAGAGTTTGTAGAGCACATTTTGTGAGATGCTTACATTACTGTGTTAGTTGATTCCTCTTTGTGCTTCGAGTTCGTCATTGCTTAAATACAATCAACTGATGTAGTTTCGCATTCTCACTCGATTACAACAATCTGTAGCAGTTAAACCTATTGTAACTTAATTCGTAATGTTTTTATGATTAATTTGTTGATAATGCCTAATCTATGTTTGTTGATTTGATTGGCATGAAATTCTAATACTATTTGTTAGCAGACTATTAATCGAATATGCCGAAAATAGAAATCGAACCAGAGGCGTGTTTTGGTAATTTGCATATTCAATGGATAGAGTTTGTAGAGCATAAAATTATGGAGGTGTAATTCAAGAATATAATGTTGAAACTCGCAATATATAGGCATTTAGGTTATGTGTTTTCATGCACTGGTTTGTGTGTTTGGTCAATCGTTATAATAATTGGGGGGGGGGGGGGGGTGGTGAAGATGAAGTGGGTGGTGGGTTCCACATAAATTTTTAAATAATAGTTTATTTTCTTTTTAACCTTTTAGTTATTAATTTAACCAGTAAGGGTATTTAGGTCATTTCACACTCACTTAACACCAAAAACTAACCCCCATCCACGCCAGGGACTATCCGGGAACGAAATTGCAAAATTTGGGGACTATAGTTGTAATTTTAGAAAGTTAGGGACTAAAGGTGAAAATGAAGCAAACCACATGGATTATCCAGGCATTTTTCTCATATTTTAATTAAGTAGCTCTTATATATTTAATTTAGATTAAATTGCCAAAATCGTCCTTAAGTTTGGGCATGTTTGTCATTTTCATCCAAAACAATTTTTTTGTACCATATAGCCCTTCACTTTTGGGATTTTTTTGTTATTTTCGTCCAAACATCTAAATTTTTTGTCAAAATCGTCCCTGAGATTTTTGATTTTTTGTCATTTTCATCCAAATGTTTGATAGAAAAAAAATAAAGCAAATTAGACATTAAAATGAAAATAACAAAAAATCTCAAAAGTGAAGGACTATATTGTACGAAAAAAGTTGTTTTGGATGAAAATGGCAAACATGCCCAAACCTTAAGGACGATTTTGACAATTTACTCTTTAATTTATAATAAACTAGTAGGATTCTCTAGCGTTACGTGGTGGGAATTATATTAGTATCAGTTCAATTCATTACATTACTTGCATCCTTTATAGCGGTGGAAAGAGAAAATTAAAAAACTAAAGTTGTGAGATGCCCAAAAGAATATTGATAGATGCTTTACATTGATAAAAAAAAAATATAAAAACTAATACTGAGACCAGTTACGATAATACGATACCGACGTAGTTTGGTCGAAATCGACTCTATAGTCATAGTACAGACACTCATATAAGCTAAGATACTAAAAAGTACTCTAATTTGAATATAAATTTGTTCTCAATATAACTTAATATCAGAACGTCGAGTAAAAAAACTAAACACATTTGCCCATTTACAGGGCCATTCCTAGGTTTTTGGAGACCCTAAGCGAACTTCGAAGTGGAGGCCTTTTTTGCAAAATTACCCTTTCAACATATTTAGTAACAAAACCCTCCTCCTTTACCCGGGCTTGGGACCGGCAATTATAAACTAAAAAGTTTATAGTCGGCGAAGTTAATTTTTTTTTTGTTGAAGGTTGTATGTTTTGTATAACAGGATCACTTCAACAAATAAGCACTAATTCCCTATACAACAACTTGATTTAGAAAAATAGCAACTTATGAAAGAAGAATGAGGATATGACTAACCTGTGCCACACCAACACTGTCGAAGAACTGAATAAGCCCTAATTCCCAAATCAATCAACGTCTGTCGTCTGCCACAAATTAAACAACGCCTGCCACTGCCACAAATCAAAGAACTGATTTAATCGAACAACATATATTTTCATATTCGAAGAACTGTTTGTAAAATTGTAATCAAATGGAAGAACTAATTTAACCGAATCAATCAACGTCTGATTTAATCAAAGTATCAGCGGCCAGTTTGTAATCAACGTTAGCAGTTCATAATCAAATCAACGTCTGGTTTGTTTGTAATCAAGAGCAGTTTGTAATCAAATGGAAGATATAGATGTTAAAAAGCAAAAAAAAAAAAAGAGCCATTAGTTACTTACCGACCTTTCATTCTGCAGCGACTCTTCGATACCCTCGTTCTGCCGCGACCTTTCGTTCTTCATTCAATTCATCTGCCGATCTGCGCATGTGTGAGGAGTGAGGCTTTTGTGTTTTGATAGTTGGGACTTTGGACGGGCCTTTCATAGTTTCATGTTATGGGCTATTGCTTTAAAACAAAAAATGGGCCTACTATATAAAAAATCCACAGCAAAATTGGAGGCCTTTTAAATTGGGTGGCCCTAGGCCTGTGCCTAGGGTCGGAAGCCCATTGGGCCGGCCCTGCCCATTTAGCTTTTGTTTTTAAAAAAAGTTATCGAACACAAGTTATTTGAGAAAAATAAATTAAATAAAAATAAAAATACATAAAACGTATATTATTTATAGCATAAGAGGAGAAATGAAAAATAAAAAAAAAACAATTTTTTGACTATTATGCCCGCGTATGATTTTAACAATACTTAATCTATTTTAAACACTTCTAAACTATTATTTTATGCCCGTATATGATTTTAACAATACTTATTCTATTTTAAAACACTTCTAAACTGCTATTTACATGTTGAATGTAACTATTTTGAATTTACCAAAAGTCGTTTACTATTTCAAGTTACGTGGGCTTTATAGCCTAGTGACATCTTGTCATCTTGATGGTGGGATAAGACTTTGGGGCCTATAGGTCCTGGGTTCGATTCCCATAAGCGGTTTTCTCTCATATTTATTGGGTTTCTCCTGAATTGGTGTATAGGCATTATGCCTAGTGAAGATGGATATGATCGGGTGGTTCCGCTCGTGGCACGATGATACTCTAGTGGTCCGTAAGTGATCCAAATTTACCGTTAAAAAAAATGTTCAATATAATATAAAGGGAAAATAGCCAAAATGGCCAAGTTACGGTCAACTTTTCCAAACTAGCCAAGTCAAACGTCTTGGGGAGACGCCACCAACATGTTCAAACGTCTTGGCGGCTGACCAACCAAAAGTTGCCACGTGTACGACAGAAAAGTCAGGCGTCTTGGCTGAGACGTTTCAGACGGCTTGAGACGTTTCGTTATGGCTGCCCATTTTTCCAGACGGCTTGAGACGTTTCCGCCCGGCTTGAGTCGTTTCCGCCCGGCTTGAGCCATTTCTCTCTCTTTAGCCGGCTACATCAGCTCGAGCCGGATTTCTTATCTTAAGACGTTTGTAGTACGATTTCAAGACGTTTTTAGGAATTTAAGACGTTTTCCATTTATTTATAGCGATCCCTTATTTATAAATACTATACATTATGAAAAACCGTATTTGAAGTTTAAATCTAAGATTCAAAAAGTTTGTTTTTTAGTAATTATCTCACAACATGAGGGTCAAGTTTGTTGTTTATACTGGGGGGAAGTAAGATGTCATTAACGGAAACATTGAGTATGTTACTGATGGCGATTCAAGGAGACGTGGTTTAGAAATTGAAACAGATCATTCATATAATAGTTTTTTAAACTATGTTTCTAAGATGTGTGATACTCAAAACATTACACGGTTTTTTAAACTGAGGGTCAAGTTTGTTGTTTCAAAGAACCCTAAACTTCTAGTTTGCAATAATTGACTTTTAGCCCTTGTATTTATATAGTTTCAAAAATGACAATTTAGCCCCTAAAATATTACTTTCAAATAATGACAGTTTTAACAAAATAAATATTTATAATTTATAATTTTAGTAGTTAAGGTTCAAGTTTTAAATAGTTAAGTTTATTTATACAGTTTTAAATAGTTACGTTTATTTCTACAGTTTTAATAAATATTGGGTGTAAGCCCAAACGCCGTAAGCACAAACCAGTAAGCCCAACCCCGTAAGCCCAAACCCGTTAAAGAAAATATAAAACATTATATTAAAAAAAAGAAAATACATACTAAACATTAAATAAAAAAACAAATATAAACAAAAGAAAAAAACAACATTACATTCAAAAAAATTAAAAAAAAAACAAAGATCTAAATCCAAACCCTAATCGTTTCCCACTGCGCGACATGTTCGAAATCATGTCCTTCATCGTGGCGGAAGTTGATGAGGGCAACCGCCTTGATGTCCTCCTCGCTAAGGCCTTGGGATGAATCCTCCACAGACTTGTAGTAACCCTCGAACTTCTTACACTCCAAGCGATAACCCGAAACCTTGAAGATAAGGCGTCAACGGTGCGGCCGTGGTCCGGACCACGGAGTTGTGCAAAATATTGTTGCACCCGGACCCATAGACCCCCTGCCCTCGACGAGGAGGATTGGTATACACCTCCTCCCAAGCCTCCACCAATACAATGTCCTCAATTTCGGTCCACGAGGAAGAAGCCATGTCTGCTTGTGTGTTACTAGGTGTAGAAGAAAGTTGAACAAAGAAAGTAGAAGAAGAAGAACGGCGTGTGTGTTTCTGTGTGTTTAGGATTAGGGGTATATATAGTGGGGTTGGTTAAATGAATATTTAATTTAATGTAACTTTAAAAATTCTAGTTTGTCACAGGGTACCTAGACCTTGGAGCCACCTTTTCTGGAGAGTATCTCTTAGGAGGAACTCCTCTATTTTCTCTTGGAGGGAGGGAATACCTTCCGGTTGTCTCTGATGTGCCTGGTGTAACATTTCCAATAACTGGTTCCACCTCTTCAACAACTGGTTCAACCTGTTCAACGTGTTCAACATCTGGTTCAACATGTTCTGTAGGCTCGGTTGTTGTCGGTTCTGTGTGTTCCCCTGCTGTCTCATAGTTATAAGACGTAGTACATTCAGAGTTCTCATTATTTCTTACCTCTGGTATCACGTTGGATGGACTTTCTTCAGTGGTACTGCGCTCCACAAATTGTGTGGCTGTGTTTGAAGGTGACTGACTCAGAGTACCGTGATGTTTTTCTGTTGTTGCTTCTTCGGATGATGGAAATTGGGTTAGCCAACTCAGAGTGTCTATACATTCATTCTCCCCCTGACCACTGAGTTGGGTGTTATAAAAGTATTTTGTTTCAAGGAAGTCAACATTAATTGTGGTGAACATTTGATGAGTTTTTGGATTATAACACCGGTAAACTATTTGATCGATCCCATAGCCGACAAATACACATTTCTCAGCACATGGGCCAAGCTTGTTTCGGTTGGTTTTGGGTATGTGAACAAACGCTGTACACCCGAAGATTCGAGGTTCCAGTGTAAGAGGATGGGGAATACTGGCAGACTTAAATAGACAATCTAAGGGAGTCGTAAATTTAGGAGCTTTTGTGGGGAGCCGATTTAGGAGATACACAGAGGTTGCAACCGCCTTCGGCCAGAAAGGTTTAGGTACCTGAGATTCAATTAAAAGAGCTCGAGTCATTTCAAGAATAATGCGGTTTTCCGTTCGGAAACACCGTTTTGTTCGGGGGTATGATCACATGAGGTTTGATGGATTAATCCTTTGGTTTTAAAGAATTGTTTCATGGATGTATTGACAAATTCCCCCCCATTGTCGGATCGAAGGATTTGAATTTGAGTTTGGAATTGAGTTTGAATCATAGCATAAAACGTGATAAATTTCTCGTAAACTTCGGCTTTGTTTTCTAAAAAAATATACCCATGTCATGCGAGTTCAATCATCCACGAATAGTATAAAGTACCGAAGACCCTGCCCCCCATCACAGGAGTAGGACCCCACACATCAGAGTGGATTAGTGAAAAGGGTGAAGCAACTTTCGTATTGCTAGGTTTGAATGGTTGTCGATGGCTTTTAGCACGAAAGCAGGTTTCACAGTCTATTTTCCCATTTGAAGGGAAGAGTTTTGGAAACAAAAGGTGTGAATAGTCAACGGATGGGTGTCCCAAACGTCTATGCCATAGCCAGGCTTCCCGGTTTTCGGTTCCATATGCCAACATCACAGTACCCTGTTGAGCCACTTCATCCACATAGTATAATCCTTGGCGCTCAGTACCACGTCGAATAATCACACCCGTCCTGATATCCCGTAGAAGGCAAAAGGTAAGGTGCATTAGTACCGTGCAATTCAGCTCTTGGTAATATGGCTAATGGAGAGCAGTTTGTGTGATAATGATGGAACATAGAGACAATTTGATAATTTCATAGTTGGTGAAATTCCAATAGTCCCTCTTCCTTTTACTTGCATCATTCCATTGTTTGCCATATGGATTTGAGTTTTTTGAGGATTAGACATTGACTGTATGTCCAACCGTTCAAATGTCATGGTGTCAGTGGCACCAGAATCGAATATCCACGAACTGTTTTTCGCATGATTGATTTCCATTTTTTTCTCTTTTTTTTTGTTTTTTTTGTTTTTTTTTTTGTTTTTTTGTAAATAAGCTTTCACTACGGATAAGACAGCAAACCAGCGCTGACCCGCGTATTTAATAAATACGATGGGTACTTGAACTCGCGTTCAAGATTTATCAATTACGCCGCGAACAAATATGCTGGGCAACTTAAATCCGCTAGAATAACAACGCCAGAGAAAAAACGTTATATTACCGGCATATTTATCAAATACGCCGGGTAACTTGAACTCGCGTTCAAGATTTAAAAATACCCGGAAACAATAAATCTGCTCCAATAGCGTATTTATCAAATGGTGAGAATTAGTATATTTTGAATGGTGAAATATATTTTGAAAAAGGATCAAAGGAAAAAAAAACAATATCACTTCTCCCAAGGAAACAATAAATATGCTTTATCAAGGAAATATATTTTGAAAAGGAAAATATATTTTGAACGTAATGGTGAAAAGGAAACTTATTTTGAAAAAAGGAAACTTCCAAAAAAAGGACTGGTTGGATTAGACAACGAAACAAAAGCTACAGCGGTGGAGTTCCGATATTCCGGCGGCGATTAGAAGGTATCCGGCTGTGGTGTCCGGTTGTGTTTTACGGTTCTGCGAGGATCAAAGCTGATTTCCAGCGGTCGATGTAACGAAGATGTTACCGCCAGAGGCAATTTGTCGAACGAAATCACGGTTTGAAAAACGGCCGTGGTTGACGTTTTTGAATGATTTTCTTGTTTTGTTGAACGATTTTAATTTGTTTGAGATTGTTGAACGATTTTCTGGTTTTGGTTTTGGTTTGAGATTTGAGCGATTTTCTGCTTTTGGTTTTGCTCGTTTGAGATTAGTTTGACTAGGATAAATTGTAGATGATGAACAGAGTTTTTAAGGATCATAAACTCTGCTCTGATACCATGTTGTCTAGTAAAGCACAAACACAGTAATCGGGGTTGAATTGTATTGAGATTGTATTGTACAAAAAAGAGGGTTACAAAGAAATGGTGTTTGATGCGTGTGAAGTGTTATATATATTAGGTGTATATTTTAAGCCCCTTTAACACTTATTTTTAGCCAAGTTTTAAATTTATAAAACACGATATTTTACTAACACTAAACACACATATGGGCAAGTGCACCCATCGTGAGCGTAGTATAGTGTTGGCAAGATACCGAGGTCGTCCAAGGACACAAGAGCTTTTAATACCGGTTTATCCTCAACGTCTAATCAAAATAAAAAGTTTAGAAAAATGTTTTAAACTAAGAAAAATAAAAACTAACTAAAAATGCTGAAAATAAAATAAAAAGAAAAACAGATAGACAAGATGAATCACTTGGTTCCGACTCGTATCTAGTATAACCTTTGATTATTTCCACACTTTTGCACTTTTTAAGAGATTATCTTAGTTATTGTAGTAGGCCCCTCTTTTGAAGGTGACGTTACCCTCACCCCAGTAGTTTGAGTCAGCAAGGATACAATCCTAAAAGGGTGGATGATTGGAAGATAATTAATTAAGTTATTAATGCAAATTATGGTAGGCCCCTCTTTTGGAGGTGACGTTACCCTCGACTAAGTAGTCTGAGTCAGCAGGGATACAGTCCTAAATAGCCGGGTTATAGTATTAATAGTAGTTAACTTATGAGGGGATCAAAGAGTTTGGACCCCCGCCATCCAATACCGTTAAGTATTGAAGGAGGTCCTACTAAATTTGACCCAGGTCCATTGCAGGACCTCTAAACGCTGAACAATGGCAAGACCTTTACCAAACCGTTCCCTTAACCCCCGACCAGGTAGCCAACATACCTCCATATAGACCGTGGTGGGTGAAGTGTGAGAGAGGTGGTGTGCCAAGGGATGGTTTGAGCTTAAGCCAAGCACTCCTATTTATAGGCTGAACAGAAGCTCGGGCACGGCCCCGTGTCCACATCCTTCTATTTCTTCATTTATTGCAGCTTGTCTTATTAGTTGACCACGCCCCCTTGTCCGCTGAGCACGACCCCGTGTGCAGAAGAATCTTTGTACTATGAAGATTTGCCTGGATTGTGCGAATCTTATAGTTGACCACGGCCCCGTGTCCGCTGAGCACGGCCCCGTGGTGGGCAATAGAAGCTTCTACCACTTTGTCTTTTCTGCTGACACTTGGGCACGCCCCGGTGCTGGCTGAGCACGGGGCGTGTTCAGTCCTCTGTTGCCTTGTTTTGCTTGGGAAGATGCTGTCGTGGGGTCGGGCATGTCACGTCTTGATCCTTTTCTTGTATTTATGTTAGATTTTGATGTCTTTTTGCTTCTTTTGTTAATTTGAGCTCATTTAATCCTGAAAATACAAAAGGAAGACAAAAGCACACTTTTTCCAACATTAGTACTAAAAAAGGGTTAGTTTTATGCCACAATTGATGTAATTTATATGTTGCATTTTGCACACATCAGTGTTTATATAGAACACCAAGTTACATATTTAGCCCCTACACTACGACACATCATTCACTTTCCGACACCGGTCTTCGAAAAAACTCGTCCTCGAGTTTTGCCTTCGGACCCAAAGCCACCCGGATCAAAAGGAACAACAATCTCTAGCCTATTTATTATTAATATTATGAGCCACCTATACATCCTAACTTGCAAGTCATCTCGCCTAACTCAAGAGTTGTACCACCTAGATTGAATGGAGCATTGGGTTGTTTCTTGTTCCACTTTTTTGCACCTTTTAAAGAAACACTTTGATCACGAACAAGCAAATGAATAGTATCAAACTGGATTTGAGTAGCATCATAGTCCACGGATTTTATTATTTTATTTAGGCTCGCCAAACCGATAAATCCATCAGTTTTTTTGTTGCATTTCGTTGTTGGGCTTATTGGCATTGTAGGCCCACCATGAAAATGCTCAATGACATTATTTGTATGATGCTGCTGCTCCACCGAAAGTTTACATGGCCTATTACTTAAATGTAATGGGCCAATGGGATTAACCAGAAGTGGACCTTTGCAATTTCTGTTGTATGAAAATTGATCCACCAACTCATTTAAACCTTTCTAATTATTAATTAAATATTTAACATGATTCAATTTGAGAAGCTTGTACACGTGTATATGCCCCACCATTTTTAAGGATATTATTTTTTTTAACGGTGACTTTCTTTTTTATTGCATAATATCACCGCTGTCTTTTGAATATTCGAAAAATCCCATTCCATTTGAAATCCCAAAATCCTTAGGTCAACGTCCGATCCTATAGTTTTTTTCTGCATAAAGGATGGACTTACCGTAGAACCACCACCTTCAACACTTTCAATACTACAAAACTTGGAAATCGCTTCATCACCATAATTCTCGTTAATAATGCCGGTACTACTCATCTTTGAATAATCAGATATATTTTTAGCTCGAGACTTCCTGCAAAATCCCACTGTTTCATTTGAACCATCACTGGATGCCCAAGAATACCATTCCTCGTTCTCGTATTCATCATACATAGGAGAAGAATCAAAGATAGTGTCGTCATTGGTAGGATGCTCCTCATCCCCGGATAACTTGTCCCTGACCGGTTCTTCCAGTTTCGTTTCCTTCCATGACGAAGAGTCCTCAAGATCTTGGATCCTTTGCTCGAGTCGTCTAATCTCGTGTTGTAACTCGAGATCCCTAAATCGTTTGCGGACTCGCTTGATATTGAGATCGCGTGGGTCGGGATCAACTTCGCCGTTGCCGTCGGCGGTTCTACGAACACGGCGTTGATCTTCACCACAAGCACGTGAATCGAGACCATCTCTACCGTTGCCTCGGTCGGCGATTCTACGGACACGAGAGTAATCGCTATCACGTCGAGTCATTTGAAAACCAAAGCTCTGATACCACCTGATGTAGTTTTGGAAGCAATCAAATGGCTTAGTAACAATTGATAATCACATGTCTCAAAAGGAACCAAAAGGTTTAAGAACAAAGTTGTTATAAATTCAATTCAATCAAAAACTAAATAAAAATAAAATTGGAAATTCAAATATTAGATAATAAAAATAATCTTCTATTTGATTTCGTAGATAACCCTGCATCAATTTATTTATTAATTTTTTTTGAATTTTTTCCCTTCTTATTACGTACGTATTTTAGTCCTAGAATCCAAAAGAAAATTAGAGTAATTATTGTAGGGTAATTATAATTACGCTGCAAAATTACATAATTACTCTACTACTATAAAATTATGATTTTTTTTACTTAACGAGTAGTGAAAAAAAATTAGAAAAAAAGCTTCTTTCACTTCTTACGTTAAAAGTATTTTGTATGTTAAGACATATTTATGTTTGATCTTTACACGTAACATATAAATCAAAAACCTATTTGTGTATGTTATTTATTTGTATTTGATCTTTCCATGTAATATGTAAATCAAAAACCTACTTGTAAAATACACAAACTTGCGGAGCAAGGTATAACGCGGATCAAATAGTTAGGCTATGCGGTATGGTGATGACCCTCTCTTGGAGGATGATTCGCCACGTAGGCGCCACATCAAAGTCCTTGGAGGATGCCCCTCCAATGTAGAAACACTGAAAATGGAGGATGATCCTACCCTACCATATTTTTTTTTTTAAATTTATCTACCTTTTTAAAAAAAACAAACATTACATAAGTTAAAAAAATAAATTCATCACTATTATAAAACCAAACATTACATAAGTTTAAAAAAAATAAACTAAAAAAGTAAAAATCCTAAGAACTTTCATACTTTTTCATGATTCTTTCTTGCAATTTTTTTAAAGTAGCTCGTTTTTCTTCGGGATAATTTTCAACGTCGGCCGTCATTATGTCCCATTCTTTTAGTTGGTTTTTTTCATTGTTCACCCGAACCTTTCTTCCGCCACGCGTTCTTTCGCCCTTGCCTTTTGGGCCGTGACCTCTGTATACGCTTTGAATTGGGCCATAAACACCTCTATCTTCGAATCGCCCCCCATTTCGTTTTTTTTCTCCGCCTCCTTTTTTGATTTGTCCCGGCCCGGGGGATGTTCCTCCTCTCGTACGGCGTACTCTTCTTCGTCAAATTCGGCGTCATCGTTTAAATTAATTTGACATCTTGCGTCCGAGCCGCTGGCACTAAAACTACCGGTCTCCGAGGTTTTTTGTCGTTTTGTCGTCTCAACCTCATTTGGAACCGGCGCCCACTTATTGGATGTTCGTAAAACTTCTCAAGCCCGAATGTGTGGGAAAGCGGTTTTATGGTTCGAATTGTATTTATCCATTGCCGCTTTAAAAACATTCTCATCGTGTCACACCACAACCGATGGCGGAATCATCGGGGCGTGGCACTAGGCGAATCAGATTGCTCAAGAGAATCCATAACAACTATAAAGCGACAATATTTATTACATTTGTTATCCCATACTAACAAACAATATAATCACATGAGTTATCACAGATTTCTTGTCCTCTCGAACAATACAAATCCGACAACCTAGATTTTAGGTGAGTTTCTAGACTTCCTAGCTTGATTTGATGTAGACTACGACTAAACCTGCAACATACGTTAAAACAACGTCAATACAAAAGTATTGGCGAGTATACAAGTTTTGATGGAATAACGTAAATAGATAAAAGTGCTGCGAAGTACCACATACATAAACGAGATACCTCAACACATATATTAGACAGATACTACCAGCTAAGTCACTCGAGCTGCGATTGTGATTGCTATTCATCCTAATTAGACCCCGCCGGGTACTATAGTACTATACTAGTTAAAGCGGGACCTCGCGAGTAAAAGTCCTAACACATATGTAACTAGCATCACGTGTAAATATGCATAACAGTTATTGGCAAATGATAAACAGTTGGATTGAATAATTCGTTTTCATAAATTCGATTTGATAGGAACGTATGTTACACCCAAAATGCGATAAAAGGGGTTCGAGTATACTCACAGTCGGTGCTCAGCAAGTAAACACAACTTGGTTGGATTGAAGGGAGCGCGTCTGAGATTAGCCTGATTACAGGTTGATAGCGTAAGCATTGAACAGTGCGTTAAATGGTAAAAGTGACCAAGTGTTGGATGGCAATACGATCGGATGGCGTTGCGATAGTTTGGTCACATATTTTCATACCCACATTCATATATTTATTATAATTAGTCACATATGGTCGTATAAATATCTATATTTCAAAGTCTGCGTTGCGATAATCGAGTTGCGTATTTCGAATATGCGTTGCGTTGCGACACATCACGACTATCGAGGAGGGTAGAATAGGTCCTCACTCAACGTCATCGTGAGTGTTAGTACATGCGATGTGTTATAGCGATAAAGTATGCGTAATATGCGAAAATACTGCGAAGTAGCGATGCATTTGATATGGCTACATTATGATCCGAATCTCTAGTGCTAGGCGTAACGAGTATAGCGAGTAGTAACAGCGCACGAAAGTGCGGGTTGTTACAGTCTCCCCTGCTTTAGGAAATTTCGTCCCGAAATTAATCCACAAGAAGGGTTGCGAGAATTGATGCGAGCGAGAGTAGCGATAAGAAGGTCTAAATAAACGAGCGATCAATTGAAATTCGACGAGCGAGCGCGTTGCGATGACTGACAATGGTAGCGAGTAATGCGATTTATCTAACAAGAGATGGCAACACACGAAAAGCGATCCAAAAGTGTTTTGAATTCTCGAAAAGGTTGCTTAATTCGAAAGGTTGGAGAAAACTTATTTATGAAAAATCTTCCCACTGTGTGGTGTCAAACTGTTTCGATGTTCACACTAGTGCCATGAGAGGAATTTTATTAGGTTACTAAAAGATTTTAGGGTGATTAAAACTCGTTTTACGAAATTTTCTCGTCACGCGGCATTAACTTGAGTCGACGGTCACACCAACGTTACAAGAAAATCTCGTTTTGTACAAGGATTTTGATTAATTTTTTTTTTAGAAAATGTTTGTAAGAAAGAGCTTTGTTTACACAAAGGTTTTAAATAACATCAAAGATCTTAAATTTAAAGTCGGCCCCGCATGGAACTTTCCCACGAAAGTTCGACAATATGGCTAAAACACTTATATATAGGAAGTACCAGCGGCGTATCCACCATGCTTTAGCCATATGGCTTCCGTTCCGTGAGGCAGTGTCATGTGTGTCGACATAGTACTGATAGATTTTGATTCCCTCGGTCCAAGCGAAAGATGGTTGGACCAAGTGTAAGAGAGAGATTGAGCAAACTGAGCGATGAAGTCGTTTACGAACTCAGTTCAGCGACACGAGCGAGTGCGATGAGCGGTAAGCGGTACACGATAATCGATAACACAATACCAACATGATGAGCGAAGACGGCGGCGATAAACGAAAAGAGATAAGCGATAAGCGATGGCGATAGGGACAACTGTCGAGCGATAGGCGACGATTTGCAAGCGATGGGAACATGCGATTTGATTAGATTCAACAACACCACAAATTTTAACTAAACATTAAGCCCCATATGGCCTTTTTCCACGAAAGTCTGCTGATATGGCTAAAACACTTATATATAGGAAGTACCAGTGGCGTATCCACCATGTTTTAACCCTATCGGTTTCGTCTCGTGAAGCGAGGTCATGTGTGCTATCATAACGTAGATAACTTAAATAATGGTAAGCGATAGCGAATAACGTTAAGTGATGCATGATGATCGATAGAGCAATGCATAAACGATAGAGCGATACATAGGATAAGCGATAGCGCGATACACATAATAAGCGATAGAGATTGCGAAACACAATAAGCGATTGAGATTGCGAGATAGATTCCAGCGATAATGCGATTGCGAGCATGTAGACTTACGAAAAGTCTAGCGATGACATGCTTTGAGTTGCGATTGAGATTGTTACGCCTTGCGATGTAGTGTAGTGTTTCGAAAATAGATTTAATAGTATACTTGGTCTAATAACGTTCAACTTGTATGGCACTTTCTTCACAAGACATTGGTTGGCATGGCGAAGCACTTATATATAGGAAGTACCAGCAGCGTATCCACCATGCTTCAACCACACGCCTCTGCCCCGTGAATAGGTGTCACATTGTGTCGACATGGTCAAGATGCTTATATATAGGAAGTACCAGCGGCGTATCCACCACGCTTAACCATGCTTTTAACGTTATGGCATCATTGAAACTCGTTACGATCTCTGTGCGCTGATCACAGTAATTCGGTGTGCACCCGTGATTAATTTGACCCTTGCACGTTTATCGTACTTTATCCCAAGAACTCATAGTAGGGGTAAAACACATTATATAGTACATAGTGCCATTAATTTGTCGGTGCGCGAGTGCGAGAGAAATGAGAGATAAATAGAGTCCACATTGCGTCGAGAATTAGAACAAGTTCAACATATAAGAGAAATTAACAGCAAAATTCGTATCATTATAACAACATTGGAAGCATAACTAAGGTTGTTGTGGAGGACTTCTGCGGAGACTGCGATTGTTTCTAAAATTCCTCAAGTCTGCGGCCCCGTGCGGCAGTGCTGGGTAAGATAACCATACCAGTTGAAATTTGCGCAATAGCGACAGTTAGCTTCTGGTGTTTGATGATACGTACACGTTAGACACAGGGGATGAGTTCTGTTGTAGGCGTGCTTCAAGTGAATTGGGATTGCTTGGAGAGGTTCTGGTTGCGACAGTTCAGTTGTTGAAGAGTTTGGGCTCATGGTCTTTCGTTTGCGGCTGAGCTGAGCTTCCTGAAGCGATGCGTTATTATCGGAGGATTCGTCTGAGGACTCATTTGAAGAATCGCTGGTAGAATCGTCGGAAGTATCGTCGGAGGAACCAATGACGATTGCTTAATGAGCTTGTTTGACATGATTCTTGGAGAAAAATCCGTCCAAGACTCGTTTATCGTTGATTTCGGCAGCCAAGTGGTAGGTTTCTTCGATGGTAGCAGGTCTTGCGGCTTCGACAAAATCGCCCACACATTCAGGCAAGCCGCGAATGTACTTCGTGATGGCTTTTTCTGAAGTGTTGACTTGACTTGGGCAGATTATGCTAAGCTGTTTGAACCTTGCGGTGTAGCCAGTATTGTCACCTTCAACTTGCTTGATTTCCCAAAATTCGTCTTCTAGTTTCTAGACTTCGTGGGGAGGGCAATACTCTTTCTTCATGAGCTCCTTCAACTCATCCCAAGAGAGAGCATAAGCTGCAGAGATCCGACGTTTGTAACTTTCGGCTGTCCACAGTTGAGCGCTCACGATTGAAATACCCAGGTAGCGCAAGTAGTACGGAAACCACCGGGACACCCACTCTGACGAAGGGTGAATTCGATAGAATCGAACCACTGGAGTAGCTGGGATACACCTCCTTCACCTGTGAACTCCATCGGGCCACAGGCTTTGAAGTGTTTGTAGAGGAAAGCAGATTGCGGCGCTTCTGTCTTAGTGTCTTCCGAGGTTCGAGAGTTGCTGAGAGAGTGCACTTGAGCGACAATTTGAGGAATGACCTTGGCCACTTCCTTGGCCACAAGCGAGGCAATCCTCTTTTTGGCGCTTCGTTTGGCTCTTCTCCTAGCTGTTTGTCTCGAGGTAGAGTCGTTGGAAGACATCTAGACAGAGAAAGATTTGGAGTGAGATTCGATCATAATGATTTTTGAGTTTTGCGATGCGATTGAGCGCGATCAAAACTTGTTGCGAGTAATATAGTAGATTTCACATAGGAGCCATATAGGAGAAACGAGATTCATAAGTTCTTACATAATCGATTCGTTTTGTACATATAAATAGTTGTAGTTTATACTTACACACACACACACGTCGGTGTAGAATGCGCGAGGACGCAATGAAGAGGGAGAGAGCGAGAGCGAAAACGAGTAATTAGACATTAGTTTTGTTGCGAACATTCGGTTTTCGTTTTAGATTGTGATGGCTGCGCGAGTTGTGCGTTTATAAGACATGGAGCGAAAATCGATAAATCGAGAAATCGATAGAGCGTAAAGTTTTTAAATCGTAGCCACATAAGTGTAAATAAGTTCAGTAAAGCGTAAAATCGGCAAGTCATATGATAGAAAAATGGATAGAGTATCTCGGGTGTTTAGGCGTCGACTACCCAAGGTAACCCGACTATGCCCAACAAGTTCGTGCACGCGCGTTGCCCTAGAAGACTTATGCTTCCACTGGGATGCAACTCATGGCATTCGTCTCCCTAGTCATCGCGTGGCTCGAGTCATCGTTATAGTCAAGTCCTTGGTGAGAGCTTTTGAAAACCATTTTATAGAGAGTGGAACGGTTTATTAAGATACGGGTTTCACCCCTGACTTAATAACTTCACTCCTAGCTGTGGTTGTGCTCTTCGAATAAATTTGGGAGTTCCACTAGATTTTTGAAAAGGAGACTTCCGCTGAGATGTGGATGTCACTCCTAGCTCAACGAAAAGTTCTAGTGCTGGAATAATGCGTTGGGCGAGCGATCTTATCGAGAGTTCTTGGTTTTCATGCCTGATCTCGACTGGACCACTCGGTTGTGTTATGCGAATATTTTCAAAAACGTATGTATTGTGTTGGCCTTAAGAAAGGCTAAGTAATATTCCAGCCTTAGGAAAGGCTCTTCGTGTGAAGTTGTAGTATACGGTGTTCACGCGAAGTTGTAGTTTTTAGCGGATTCGAATGAGAGTATCAAGTAGGCCCGTACAAATCCTATATGATTCGTGCGAGTCGGCCCGTTGGTACTTAGACTATAGACTAGGTCGTTTCTAAGACTTCGACCTGGACTAGGTCTGATGTCTTACCTAATTCCCTATAGTTATGGCTCTGATACCAATCTGTCACACCCCAACCGATGGCGGAATCATCGGGGCGCGGCACTAGGCGAATCAGATTGCTCAAGAGAATCCATAACAACTATAAAGTGACAATATTTATTACATTTGTTATCCTATACTAACAAACAATATAATCACATGAGTTATCACAGATTTCTTGTCCTCTCGAACAATACAAATCCGACAACCTAGATTTTAGGTGAGTTTCTAGATTTTCAGCTCGGTTTCAAATCCGAGCCCGAGCTTAGATTTTCAGCTCGGTTTCAAATCCGAGCCGAGCCAGCTCGGTTTATAATCGAGCCGAGCCCGAGCTTGGCCTGGCTCGGCTCGGCTCGGCTCATGAACAGCCCTACTTTTAACATCATACTACAAGTTTATTAACAATATTCATTGCTTATCATTTTTACCCATTCCGGCCTTGCCAAAAATTAGCATTTTTGCTTCCATTACAAGGTTTGTATTCGTGTTTACATTCACCGGTTTATTTTGAAATTTTCCAACACTTAGCCAATCTTAATCACTTGCTTTATTTTGACCCGTTTAACAGTTTTTATGCATTTAAGCATCAATTTCACTCATCTCTTTTCGCACTTCACATTTTTACATTTAAGATGTCTGCTTATGTTTCACCACAACTATTTTTGTGGTGAATTAATACAATAAACCGATTATCCCGAGTATTACTTTTCGGTTAGTCATTTTACTAAAAAGACCTATTCTTAGGCATTTGACCCACGAAAGTTTATGCCTATATTCTTATACGTATCAAAAGGGTTGCATAATCATAATACAAGTTCCTAAACAACCTCTAGGGTTCGTTTGCCCGGTTTACCCAACGAGGGCTTTTTGGTCAATTTTAATCCTTCATTTTACAACGAAGGACTTTCGCTAATTAATTGACCAAGAATCGTATGTTTAACTAAAATTTTGTTTATGCGTACCTGGCTCGGGTCAACATATAAACCCGTTTTATACCTTGCTTTTATTGGCCGCTACTTTATAGCGACGCAATTATCCACTTCCGGTTCACTCCTGTGAACATACGACTTAACAACCAACGTTAGTCAATATTGTCAAATGATGTTATCACCACCATTTGACCCGTTTGGCCTATATGACCAAACATTCGCATTTGTTTCAAAGAATGGTTTTTAACTACCCATCCACACGTCCGACTCATTTCGGTTCGTGTCGGAACCCATTTTTTTTAAACATAATCCATTGTTGTATTTATCGCCTATAAAACAAATACGTATACTACAAATGGGTGTAAGCTTTACTTACTTTGCATCCTTGCGAGCTTCATACTTGAACTTGTATCCATTTGACCCGTTCATTTCCATGCTCCTACCTAGCTTGCCAGAGTCAAACTACCATATCATATCCACAAGATGATTAGATTAGTCAACCATTAACATGACCATCACACCTTATGGATTCGCACACTTATTCATCAAAGTATGCTATTTATTCAGCAACTATTTTTTTTTTCATAATTCTTTCCATTCACTAACCGTTTGATCAGTTAGTCAAGTTACTTATACAAACTAGTTAGTAAGTGATTTTGAAGACTTTAAGCATGTCACATAAAGTGTTATTTGTTCCTAACAATAAATACTTCATGACTAAGCAAGTATACGCAATCATATGTCTTTTTCAGGATTAATAATAACATTATTAACGTGCAGCGATTTTTCTATTCAGATGTTGTAATCGACCATTATGACCCATTTAAATTCCGAACTAGACTAACATGATCAAAATTGGATCGTAGAAAACTTCAATACCTTCGCAAGCATATAAGGTACACCTTCTAACGAATTTTCTATGATTTTATATGATTTTTATAAAATCAGCTCAGCAACTATATTTTCATTTTTCAATCAGCTTTCAAGGTTTCTGAACAGCAGTTTTAGTTCACCTTTTTGGCCTATTTAACAACCACATTTGTTTCTTATGATTGAAAACAGTAAAAATTTACTCCATAAGCTTTCCGAAAAGGTATAGAACACCCAAATCGGATAAACGGTTGATTTTATATGATTTTTTTAAGATTAGTCAAAATCCATGTAAAAAGCTACGAAAATCATGTTTAGGATCCTTTCAAATTCGACCCAAACCATCAAATGCAACCCTTTGGCATGGCTATAACCCTTATTAAACTCTTGGTAATTGTTAGAAACCTATAACACAGTGATCGTAGGCTAAGAGATGTCAAAAACATCATCTATTTCAAGAAGTCATATGAATCCTAATTTTACCATCTTCTCAACTTCATCTTCGTCAATTTAAGAACTAGAACTAAAATTAACATATATTCATATTTGGTGATTCTCATACACCATCATATTTAATCTCATATAGATCAAAGATTTGTCATAAACCCACTACTCATGAAATCATCAAATCAAGCTCTATATACAAACTAGTAGACAACACGATTTCACTTAGGCATTTTAACAAACACTTAGTGGGCATAATTTTTTTACACATTTACAAACTAGTTCATAACTAGTTATTTCTACCAAATTTCACACCTTTTTTTTCCAATTTTTGTGTCTAATCAACTCTTAAATCCCAAATCTAACTTCAGGGAGTTCTATTAACACAATTTAACCATTATGATTCTAGGGTTCATGCTTCTACAAAACCCATTTAGCACATAATCGGGTGATCATGAATTCACAATTATGAACATCAATTCAGCAAATAAATGACTAGGGTTTACTCCTAGACATAAAAGTATTCCTAATTTCATCCAAACTTTGATCATGCAAGCTAAAATTTCGATTTCATGTTTTCACCTAGAACTCAAGGTGAAACTAAATAGCAAAATTAGGCATACCTTATGATCCTTTCACGAAGGTGATCACTATTCTGAGTTTGGATTTTGATTTGGAGCTGATTTACCCTTTCAATTTGATGAAAAAGCAAGAACTAGGGTTTGTGAGGGGAGCTTTGGTCGCCCCTGTGTTTTCTTCGTTCCAGACACACACACCAAGTGTGTGTTTTGGATTTATTTTAATTATTGTTTTAATTAAACTAGTTTCAATTTTTAACACCTTTGGCCCCCCAACTATTGTCAAGTTTTATTTTAGGTGTTTTTAATCAACTTCCATATTACTACAAGACTTGTAACTAACTAGGATATTTATTCCTAGTTATTTTCATCTCATTTATACCCGCTATTTAATATATATATATATATATATATATATATAAAACCTATATATTTTTGGGGTGTTACCTAACCCGTTTTATTTTAAGTCCCGTTAACTCGGGCCTTTTTACATACTTTGTTTTCCCAAAGTATTTATCCTCCTTTTAATTAATATTAGATTTATTTATTTAAATCCTAATATTTACCGGGTAAATTTCCACCACTACCGGTACTTTACCCAACATTAATATTAACGTGGTTTGGTTACCAAACCTGTTTTTTGGGTGTTACAAGTCTACCCCTCTTAAAGAGGTTTCGTCCCCGAAACCTTATTTACGTAGTTCTTTTAATTTAGACTAAACGAACTTAGTTTCTTTTTCAAGATATTCTTTAATTCCTTTTGATCTAACGTTTTCATTTATATTGACGCGTACGTCTTTCATGTGTAAGGCCTCGCAGGCCGTTACTTTCAGCTTATACCCTTTATCTTTATTGACCGAGTTGTCACTTGACCACTTAGTCTCATCAGTCTGTTAACATGTTTATCTCGCGCTTGTCTTATATTAACAAGCGCTTTGTATTTGTCATGACATTTTCCTAACTTTGAATAGTTTTACCGGCTAGACTAATTAGTCGCCGTCACTTCATACCCCGTCATCCAGGTATACTATTTTGCCATCTCCGGCCTTATGTGTGTTTAAGATTTTCTAAATCCCCACATGCTACTTATGTTTGTTAAGACGTTGCTTTTGACTAAAAACTAAAATTTTAGTTTACGTTTTCTCTGTCTTACGTCTTTTTCTCTCATGTCTAGGAATTTCCGTCTAAGTTTTATTACTGACCGTTATTATTTTACATGGAGAATTGTAACTAGTTTTCCACGCTTTACCCAAATAACTCGTAGGTTCTTTCACTTAGTTCTATAGACTATCTCTTTAGATTTCCACCTTTTTTAAGGTGAGACCCTACAATTCGTTTCTTTCTATTTCTGACCCAATGGTCTTTTTGGTCCTGTAAACCTTATCACTACTTTTAATCCCGTAGGTTATGATCACGTAGATCATCTTTTATTCGTGTCTTTATTCAATGTACATATATGGTGTCGAGGCACTCCTTGTTATTTTTGGAATCATTTATTTTCACTTTCGAATTTCAGTTGACCTTGATCGTAGTCTAAGGCTTCATTCGTTTACTTCCAGACTAATCTTTCAACTTTATGACTTCTTACGTCATTTACACGTCAGTTTGTTCTACACTTACCGTTTCTCGGTTCATACTTATATTTATTTATAACCTATTGCCCGGGTTCTTTTATCTTAATGTTTTTTTTTCTTTTAGCTTTCCGGTTTCACCGGTTTGCGTTTTCCTTACTATGTCAAGCGTTATTCCTTAATTAACTCATTTGACTCATTTTTGGTGAAATTTCATCACTTATGAGCATGGTTGCAAAAGTCGCTAGGCGCTCCCTAGTCGGATTCGGGAGTACTCGGGAGGTACTCAAGAGTATTCGGGAGTACTCGGGGAGTAATTGGCCTGGGAGAAGAGTACTCGTGCCTCGGCAACCTACCTTGTAGCGAGTACTCGGGGAGTACTCGGAGCCTAGTCGGGACTTTTACAACCATGCTTATGAGTATCAAACTTCGTTCTTTATTCGACCCGTCCAACTTTGAAATGGTTGAACGTAATTGTTAAAATTTATGTTTGCAAAATCTTGTCGACTTTTAGTCATAACTCTCATTCCCAGTCTTTTGACTTTCCATCCGCGTTCCCGTCTCTTGGTTTACGCGTTCACTCAAAATCCTACCCATCCATCGGGTATCTTTACCGAGGTATTCATCAAGTAACCATTCTTATATGGTTTTAGACGTCGTTTTAATTTATTTGGTCATCTTAGCGAAATCCATCGCTTTTATTCAGTTCAGTCCTTTATTCTTTATTCAATTCATTTGACTTGTCCGTGTGAATTTCATCACTTGTGACAGTCAAACTTTTATCTCTATGTCTTAGCATTCTTATTAGTCGGTCTGTATTTTTCATTTACTTTAATCTTTGTCCCTTCTCTCGGGCTCATTATTCTAACGTAATACGCTCCCGTCATACGACTTGCGTTTACGTTTACTATCAAACATATTACTTGTTTGATTCATTTGGGTACCTTTTTAATTCGTCCCATTCACCCTGTCCTTATTACATCGGATGTAAATGCGTCCATCATAAGAAGTTCATGGTATCATGTGTTCACTACTTACTTGGCCAGAGTAAGCAATCAACACATGGTACACATGACCTTTTCATAATTTTCACATCACGCCCTATGTAAGTAACGTCTCTGTTTATTTCTATTTATTTGATTTCATTCCGTAAAAGTTTATTTAATTGCTAAACGGCAGTTATTAGTTTTACTTGTTTTGCCCTTGAACATATAAAATGTTTTCTTTCTATCAAACTATTATGTAATCACATTCTTTAATGTGATCTCTACTTTTCTCGTTAGTATAATATTGAGAATTATTCACTTGGATAATTACTCCCGTCCAAGTTTCCACATAAACTAACTCTATCATTGTTTCGTTATTCTAAATCGTGAATAACGCATTTTTCTACTAATTTTTTTTTCTTGGAAATATCATCCTGAATAGATGTCTTATTCAGGTTTTCCAAGTTTTATTCTGCGTATGCAATAGTCATTCTCTACGTGTTTGTTGCATATTTCTATTTGTGCGATTAAATTTAAAATGTGCACCTGGTAATGCTTGCCCTAACGGGCTTTCCTTGCCATTAATCTTGTTTGCGATCGTTACGCGATTTAGGTCCTTGGTGAGTATGCTCTACTCGTCATACTTCGAACCGATCCTCCGTCATATCCGCAATTTGTTCAACCATCGTCATCTTCAAATGCGAGTGCCCTTCAATTAAAACATTCACAAAAGTTAGTAATAATCGCCCGCATTATAATACGAGGCATTCTACTATACATGTCAACGCCCGTTTATCGATTTAATTGGGGTGACATGTATTACACGATAATCCTATGTGTTATTCACAACACTTTAATCATACTAAATCATTAATATACATGTACTTACCGGATTTGCGATCAAGCCTCGAACCGAACACACTTTACTCTTTAACCTTGAGCTCTGATTACCAACTTGTAACACTCTTACTATTATAAAAGGGTTTTTGTACTAATAACGACAATTAAATGTGTACTTACGAATACACATACATATAAAATACGGGTTTACTAAAAACTTTTACAATTTAAAAATAGTACAACATAATGTAATTGAGTTCGTCGTTTAAAAGTTACGACGTAACGCCGTGCGGAAGCTTTAATCTCGTGTGTTTGGTTCTTCGTTGAGCTTGATCTTCATCCGGGAATCCCTTGACATTTACCTATGATCAAAACCAACTAAAAGTTAGTTTTGATAGTTAAATAACGAATTTAAACGAGTCCGGAGTTCAAAAAAAACAAAATATAAATTTTTGCCAGTTCTATAGTCTGTCGCGGGCCGCGACAGACTTGGCTTAGTTTTTCGCGGGCCGCCACAACCCGTGGCGGGGGGCGACTGATTTCGACTTCTCCGTCGCAGGGCGCGACGGACTCATTTCGACAGAATTGTTGTTTGTTTGAGCTGCAGATTCCCAGCTCAAAATTTCCAACTTACACTTCACAAAAACATGCATATCTTTTGATCTAGATGTCCGTTTTGCATGATTCTTTTTCCCACGCGTCCGTAATTAAATTACGAATCCGTTTATCACCTCGGTTTGCATAAAAATCTGATTTATAAGCAAACAACTTAAAAATCCTTTATGAGATTATTTGACCCGTTACTTTTAACTAGGGCTGTTCAAAAAGCTCGCGGCTCGGAGCTCGCTCGGATTTAGCTCGGAAAAAGCTCGCTCGATTTGGCTCGGTTTAAAAGTGAGCCGAGCCAGCTCGGCTCGGTTAGAAAGTGAGCCTAGCTCGGCTCGGCTCGTAACGAGCGAGCTAGCTCGGTTCGGCTCGCTTTGTAGCTCGGCTCGGTTTAGCTCGAATTATTTTACTTATAATAAGTTTTAATTTTATATACATTATAATATATTACAAAAAAACTTATTATTATTTACATGTGTATAGGTTTGTAATTTGATATTTATGGCATATTTGAAGATTGATTACCATACTAATGAACTAATATTGTATTTTATTGAAATTAAAACTTATTTTGCGTTGTTAAACTTGATTTTGGTTTGAATTGTATTAGGTTGAACTTATTTTGAATATATTCTTTTAAATTATTGAATAATATTTTAGGCTATTAAATTTTAAGAGGTATATATTAGTTTTTTTTTATAAAATCGAGCCAAACCAAGCCGAGCCGAGCTAGCTCGGTTTAAAACCAAGCCGAGCCCGAGCTTAGATTTTTAGCTCGGTTTCAAATCCGAGCCGAGCCGAGCCAGCTCGGTTTATAATCGAGCCGAGCCCGAGCTTGGCCTGGCTCGGCTCGGCTCGGCTCATGAACAGCCCTACTTTTAACATCATACTACAAGTTTATTAACAATATTCATTGCTTATCATTTTTACCCATTCCGGCCTTGCCAAAAATTAGCATTTTTGCTTCCATTACAAGGTTTGTATTCGTGTTTACATTCACCGGTTTATTTTGAAATTTTCCAACACTTAGCCAATCTTAATCACTTGCTTTATTTTGACCCGTTTAACAGTTTTTATGCATTTAAGCATCAATTTCACTCATCTCTTTTCGCACTTCACATTTTTACATTTAAGATGTCTGCTTATGTTTCACCACAACTATTTTTGTGGTGAATTAATACAATAAACCGATTATCCCGAGTATTACTTTTCGGTTAGTCATTTTACTAAAAAGACCTATTCTTAGGCATTTGACCCACGAAAGTTTATGCCTATATTCTTATACGTATCAAAAGGGTTGCATAATCATAATACAAGTTCCTAAACAACCTCTAGGGTTCGTTTGCCCGGTTTACCCAACGAGGGCTTTTTGGTCAATTTTAATCCTTCATTTTACAACGAAGGACTTTCGCTAATTAATTGACCAAGAATCGTATGTTTAACTAAAATTTTGTTTATGCGTACCTGGCTCGGGTCAACATATAAACCCGTTTTATACCTTGCTTTTATTGGCCGCTACTTTATAGCGACGCAATTATCCACTTCCGGTTCACTCCTGTGAACATACGACTTAACAACCAACGTTAGTCAATATTGTCAAATGATGTTATCACCACCATTTGACCCGTTTGGCCTATATGACCAAACATTCGCATTTGTTTCAAAGAATGGTTTTTAACTACCCATCCACACGTCCGACTCATTTCGGTTCGTGTCGGAACCCATTTTTTTTAAACATAATCCATTGTTGTATTTATCGCCTATAAAACAAATACGTATACTACAAATGGGTGTAATCGACCATTATGACCCATTTAAATTCCGAACTAGACTAACATGATCAAAATTGGATCGTAGAAAACTTCAATACCTTTGCAAGCATATAAGGTACACCTTCTAACGAATTTTCTATGATTTTATATGATTTTTATAAAATCAGCTCAGCAACTATATTTTCATTTTTCAATCAGCTTTCAAGGTTTCTGAACAGCAGTTTTAGTTCACCTTTTTGGCCTATTTAACAATCACATTTGTTTCTTATGATTGAAAACAGTAAAAATTTACTCCATAAGCTTTCCGAAAAGGTATAGAACACCCAAATCGGATAAACGGTTGATTTTATATGATTTTTTTTAAGATTAGTCAAAATCCATGTAAAAAGCTACGAAAATCATGTTTAGGATTCTTTCAAATTCGACCCAAACCATCAAATGCAACCCTTTGGCATGGCTATAACCCTTATTAAACTCTTGGTAATTGTTAGAAA
Source organism: Helianthus tuberosus (assembly GCA_030545235.1). Classification (NCBI taxonomy): domain Eukaryota; kingdom Viridiplantae; phylum Streptophyta; class Magnoliopsida; order Asterales; family Asteraceae; genus Helianthus; species Helianthus tuberosus. Next base: position 6,903 of record JARYGA010000920.1, on the reverse strand, counting down.
CCTATAACACAGTGATTGTAGGCTAAGAGATGTCAAAAACATCATCTATTTCAAGAAGTCATATGAATCCTAATTTTACCATCTTCTCAACTTCATCTTTGTCAATTTAAGAACTAGAACTAAAATTAACATATATTCATATTTGGTGATTCTCATACACCATCATATTTAATCTCATATAGATCAAAGATTTGTCATAAACCCACTACTCATGAAATCATCAAATCAAGCTCTATATACAAACTAGTAGACAACACGATTTCACTTAGGCATTTTAACAAACACTTAGTGGGCATAATTTTTTTACACATTTACAAACTAGTTCATAACTAGTTATTTCTACCAAATTTCACACCTTTTTTTTTCCAATTTTTGTGTCTAATCAACTCTTAAATCCCAAATCTAACTTCAGGGAGTTCTATTAACACAATTTAACCATTATGATTCTAGGGTTCATGCTTCTACAAAACCCATTTAGCACATAATCGGGTGATCATGAATTCACAATTATGAACATCAATTCAGCAAATAAATGACTAGGGTTTACTCCTAGACATAAAAGCATTCCTAATTTCATCCAAACTTTGATCATGCAAGCTAAAATTTCGATTTCATGTTTTCACCTAGAACTCAAGGTGAAACTAAATAGCAAAATTAGGCATACCTTATGATCCTTTCACGAAGGTGATCACTATTCTGAGTTTGGATTTTGATTTGGAGCTGATTTACCCTTTCAATTTGATGAAAAAGCAAGAACTAGGGTTTGTGAGGGGAGCTTTGGTCGCCCCTGTGTTTTCTTCGTTCCAGACACACACACAAAGTGTGTGTTTTGGATTTTAATTATTGTTTTAATTAAACTAGTTTCAATTTTTAACACCTTTGGCCCCCCAACTATTGTCAAGTTTTATTTTAGGTGTTTTTAATCAACTTCCATATTACTACAAGACTTGTAACTAACTAGGATATTTATTCCTAGTTATTTTCATCTCATTTATACCCGCTATTTAATATATATATATATATATATATAAAACCTATATATTTTTGGGGTGTTACCTAACCCGTTTTATTTTAAGTCCCGTTAACTCGGGCCTTTTTACATACTTTGTTTTCCCAAAGTATTTATCATCCTTTTAATTAATATTAGATTTATTTATTTAAATCCTAATATTTACCGGGTAAATTTCCACCACTACCGGTACTTTACCCAACATTAATATTAACGTGGTTTGGTTACCAAACCCGTTTTTGGGGTGTTACATACTGTCTATATAAAATAAAAGATTTTCACCATTCATATCTCCACGGTCTATATGGAGGTATGTTGTCTACCTGGTCGGGGGTTAAGGGAACGGTTTGGTAAGAGTCTTGCCTTGTTCAGTGTATAGATCCTGCAAGGACCTGGGTCAAATTTAGTAGGACCTCCTTCAATACCCACCGGTATTGGATGGCGGGGGTCCAAACTCTTTGATCCCCTCATATGTAAGCTACTATTAATACTTTAACCCGGCTACTTAGGACTGTATCCCTGCTGACTCAGACTACTTAGCCGAGGGTAACGTCACCTTCAAAAGAGGGGCCTACCATAATACGCATTAATAACTTAATTAATTATCTTTCAATAATCCGACCCTTTAGGATTGTATCCTTGCTGACTCAAACTACTGGGTTGAGGGTAACGTCACCTTCAAAAGAGGGGCCTACTACAATAACTAAGATAATCTCTTAAATAGTGCAAAAGTGCGGAAATAATCAAAGGTTACACTAAACACGAGTCGGAGCCAAGTGATTCATCTTGTCTATCTGTTTTGTTTTATTTTTCAGCATTTTAGTTAGTTTTTATTTTTTCTAGTTTAAAACCTTTTTCTAAATTTTTGATTTGATTAGACGTTGAGGATAAACCGGTACTAAAAGCTCTTGTGTCCTTGGACGACCTCGGTATCTTGCCAACACTATACTACGCTCACGATGGGTGCACTTGCCCATATGTGTGTTTAGTGTTAGTAAATATCGTATTTTATAAATTTAAAACTTGGCTAAAAAGTGTTAAAAATGGCTTAACATATACATTAAAAACTAATAACACTCACGCACATCAGAGATTTTTTGAATATTAGCCGTTGGTTTTCAAATTAGGCATTTAAATTATTATTATTATTTTTTTGCAACGGTCACAAGCTAAAACGGTAACCTTTGTTGTCTTTTTGTGGCCCGGCTCAAACATGTCCATGGAGACGGAGAGGACGACGAGGGGGGGGGGGGTGTTGGGGGCAGCGCCGGTCCAGGCCGATCCAAGGCCAACCCCATACCGTGTGTGTTATCATGGCAATAAAGTTAAAAAAGATCTCCACCGTTCACTTTTATTCCTTGATATCTTCCTATACTAATAAACAAAAATCTTTTGTACACGTGTCACTCTCTGTTGTCTCCTCCCTTTTAATAATAGTATTACATATTAATTTTTATACACAAAATATAATATAATATTAATTAATATAGTTAGAGATAAACGTATAAATTCAAATTTAATTAATAATTATCTATAACAAATATAAATGTATCAAATGATATAATAAGTATAATATTATTTAATATATTTAGAGATCAAACGTATAATTTGAAATTTAATTAATAGTAAATTACTTTTTGAGTCCTTATGTTTTAGTGGTTTTAACCATTTGAATCCAAAGTCAAAAAGTTTAACGTCCTGAGTCTCTAACCGCTCATTCACACCCCTTGTAAAAAAACTCAAAAAACCTTTTGTAAGGCCAAGTTCTCTAAGTTCTCACAACTTGTCGAAATTTTCATTTTACCCTAACCATATATATTTGTTAAGATAAAATATATTATTTGGATATAAACAATGGGTGGGAGTTGGCTACAAAGTCCATTTTTCCTACAAAGTGTACAAAGTCATAAAACACCACAATTTCAACCATAAAACACACTCAAAAACCACAAATAACAAAGTGAAGTTTACTAAAACGCCATATTTGTGGGTTTTATGTTGTGTTTTGGATGATAAGGCTTTGATTATCGAATGACTAACATTAGTGTGTTTTATATTGATTATCATGTTGTGTTTTATATTCATAGTTATACGATGGTTTGTTTGAAGTTTTTATAGACTGATAGGGTTTGGATATTGTGTTTTAGTGATCTTCACTCTGTTATTTGTGGGTTTTGAGTGTGTTTTATGGCTGAAATTGTGGTGTTCTATGACTTTGTACACTTTGTAGAAAAAATTGACTTTGTAGCCGAACCCCACCCTATAAACAATAATTACTAATAAAGTATCAAATCACATGTACAAGTACTTATAGTATATAACTTAGAAGACTAAAATTACAAGCGGATTATCTAAATAAAGTACCAAATTATCTTTAAAGCGAACACTAAAATGGTTTTTAAAAGACATTTTTTTTGCTATTAAGTATATAACATTATATTTACTTAAGCCGTGTAATACACGTGTTCAATATTTTCTTCCAATTTTAAATTTATGTTACTATCAATATGTTTTCATCTTAAAAAATGACCCAACTTCCTAATAACATTAAGTTTTAAACATTAAACTTAATTTCAATAATATTACGCAACTAAAGACATTATCATCAGCTAAATAAAGACATTATATAATATTATAAAAATTTTAATTTGAATATTTAAATGTCAACTACTAATTAAAAAAGTTGTTGTAGACGCTCAAATTTATAGTTTAAAAAAACTTTAGTCCTACTTTTTTAAACGTATACTTTATTTTTAGTATGATTTTTTTAATATGTAATATTTTCTATATAATGATGATATTCGTATCTTGTCTCATGATCCATCTATCTAAAAGTATTATTTATATCAAAGTATTTATTATATCATATATATACATAGTAGAATTTAATTACAGTTCATTTACCATAACCTCATAACTTATAATTATTTTTAAAAGTACTTACAATTTTATGATCATTATTTTTTAATTTTTTAGTGTTACTTCTTTTGAAGACATAATAAAATGGATTATAGTATCTCAAAAGAGAAGTGAAAACTTAGAAAATTATTTTGAATAACGAAAATATAACTGTTCTTTTGTTTTACTATTTTATCTAAATAAGTCAAGTCATTTCATTAATAAGGATTATATACAAGTTTATAATTTACATTTTTTCGTCATCTAACTCGTGTAATACACGGGGTTGTAAGCTAGTTTAGAATAAAAAGAAAACTAATTTAACAACGAATAATTAATGCACTGTACACAAAAATACCAATTATAATTATCGTAGTAATTGTTCAATAACTTAAAATAATCAGAGAATTTGACATATGAAAAATAGGTTTGCGTGAAAAACAAAGTCTGTATTCAAAATCCCTTTCTAACGGTCGATCTTTATCTGCGGCAACTATATATATACGTATTAGGCGACACTCTCCAACCCATAACCCTGAAATTACCATCATCGTTTTTAAGGTTTCGTAGCAACAATAATTTTTATCTGACATTCCTCCTGGTAAATATTTCAATCTCATTCTCGTAAATATTAATTTGTTTATTTAACTAGATTTTAAACAAGTCCAAATTAATATTTCAAATATAAATAGGTTTCTGTTTCATAGGTGTATAAATAAGTTTCTGAAAGTATATCTATTTATTGATTTCTTGATGCAGTTTTACTCAATGGATTCATACAGCTACGGCTGCAAATGGAAACCAAGAAAAGTTTCAGCAAAACGTGATTTTCCGGATCAGTTTTATGATGAGAACCAATGTGTTAAAAAACACAAAGCGTGTGAATCTGAAGAGGGTAGTTATAACGATTATGTTGGTCCGGTTGAAGGTAAAGAAGTGTTGGATTTCATCCCACTTGATACAGAAACATAATCGGAATCTGTGTATAGTGAAAATTGTAGTTCTGGAACACGCAGTTCGAGTTATGATATTATACCGAGAATTGTTAATGTGGCAACGTGTGGTTCGGATGAGGGGTAGAGGAGTTGGGTGTTTATAATGAAGTCAGAATTCATGGAGCGTGTTTAAAAGAAATAAGATGGTATGAAACGAAGGACGGGTTGAAGATTGAATTGTCAGTTGAAAAGTTAAAGAAGAAGAAGAAGGGCGTTGATGATGGATCGCGTGGGAGGGCATGTGAGAGTGTTGGTGATAATGTAACGAATGAGAGTGTTTGTGAAGAGGTTTGTTCCCGCCGAAGACGAGTTGCAGCTGTAAGAAGTTATCCTCCAGGATGTGGACGAGTGATGAAGATTGCATAGATGGATGAATTAAAAGTAAATGTTGATCATGTGGCAGAAGATAGACGTAGTTTGATGTCTATGGAGAATATAATGATTTGTAGAATGGCTAAATATGGTAGAAGCTAGCAGGGTTGGATTTAATTTGTCTGTTTTGTTAGAAACAAATGTTGATCTTTTATATATGTAATATGATTCTTTGTTCTTAAAACTTGTTCTTGTAATAACTCCTGTTGATGGATTTGTTCCACTTGCAAAAAGCCTATATTAATCAAATACTTGTATGTAATGTGCAATATGTAGTACAAACTACAGTTAGGTTCAAATACTTAACTGGGGTCTATTTATCCCTCATTATGAACGCTTATAGATAACGATCTAGTTTTCTACGAGTAATTACCCTAAAAATAGAACTTTACACAACATTCGAAGGGTTCCCCATGAAGATCATTGTGAGAATGTAATGTCTAGAAATTGAGCGAACTGTGTGTGTATTAGATCAAAGTATGTTTTAGGAGTCCTGAACGATCTATATATAGGTTCCAAAAGTGTTTTCGTAGTTACAACTAGTCTTACGACGCAGCCCTTCATTTGTTCGTCAAATACGCCTTTCAGCCTACCAGTTAAAGCATCCCTTTACCATGTGTTTCACTTCATACATGTTCCTATGAAGTATCAACCTTATTGGTCACTTAATGACCAAAGGTTTACATGTTTTGTTGGATTTGGTCTGTGTGCTAGCGAGTTTTTTTGTACTCTCACATTTTTTTTGTAATCACATATAAAAAAATAATACAATTTAATTAATCTGATGATAATAACAAGATCAAATCATCCTACGTTCTAAAACATAAACAAGGCCAAAAACAGAAAGAAGAAAATAGTAGAAAACAGAACGGTCAATGCACATATTGATCATACATCAGCCATGCTAATTTGGTCAAACCCTACAAGTCAAAAGCCAATGTTCAAGGGCATACACAACCTTCGACATTCAAGATACATCAAATCTAAAAATAAGTGACTGTCGAAACTAAAGTTGTTTTAACGAATTTGTTAGCTAATTTCTTCATTCAAAACTAACAGAATGGTTAGAGATACCATGGGCAATTAGAAACAGTTTACCGGATCATGTTCTTCAGTATATAACCTTTGATCAATCATCAACTTCTAGTGTTTTTTCTTTTTTTTGCCTGGACCTTAGGGGATATATTCTTGGTAATACCTTCGACTGTTTTACTTGGGTTATGTTGCGTATTGCATCCGACATAAAACCATCATCTTCGGTTACTTCAGATTTTTTCATGTGCGAATCAACTGCAATATTAATATCTTCTTCAGTTATCTTCTGAGTTGAATTTGACAAAGAAATATCATCTTGATTGTGACCAACTTCAGTTTCTTCTATAGAGTTGGTGGAGATCTTCTCGACTGACGGAACACTTTGATTAAGAATCTTTTCAGTATGTTTCATAATATCTCTGAAAATAATACTCGTTAAAGCACGAGAATCAGTTCCTGACATCAATAAATGCCGTACATGAGTGACCGGAAGATCATCAAAAGACGCAGGCAAGGATTGTTTTGTTGTATCGTCGTCACACTTATCATGGAAAGATTTAAAGGCATAATCTTCCCAGCTACATGGAAATCCGC
>JARYGA010000919.1:0-40314 GCA_030545235.1 Helianthus tuberosus | reverse complement strand
TTCTGTACATAGCAATGGCCGCGGAGATTTTGGCATCATTTGTGATTTCAGCCTTCTCTTGGTCAACAGTGATATGAGCCAGGACAAGTTCCCTCTTCACCAGATTGACATCGTTTTCGAGGGAGGCAATCTTCTTATCCTTGGCCAGCATGATCTTTTGGAGGTCCACACACTTTTGCTCAACCTTTTCAATACTGCCTACATAGTCCTCGATTTCAGCAAATTTCTGCAAAAAGACAATGTAAAGTTAAGGATCACATGACCCTCAAGTGGGCAGGATAATTAAGCTAAGTCAATGATCCTTACATCAGCAAAGTACTCAAGGAACTGGTGGCGGATTAGAGGCAAGCCTTCTAGATTGTTAGTCTCAGAGGCCTTCCTCTTCTTTCCCTTGGAGGTGATAGGCTTGGGGATTGCGGTACTTGGGCTAGCAGCAGCCTTTTTCTTCCCAGACCTGGGACCAACAGTGGTGAGATCGGTGACACTGAAACGGGTAGCAGACTTCGATGATTTTCCAGCACCTACACATCCAAAACAGATAAGTATCCTTATTTCATTTTTATTTAAACATTTAGTTATGCACAAAATGGGATACTTACTTGACATCGTAACAGAACCTGAGGATACCTCTTGAGAATCCTGGGTATTTGCTTGAAATGATCTTATTGCAGGATCAAGCCTCCGGAAAGCAGCAAGCCTTTCCTTCGTTGTAGGTGTTGTAATAAGGTGTGAAACAGTAATAGCTGCAAAATAGAAACAAAAGGATGTTAATGATCCTCAACAGAAACAAGGTTATCCTGTGATACCTCTTAGGATCCTCTATCCTACCATGAGTGGTCCATTTTCTAGGTAGATCCTTTCCATCAGGGATAGAATCCCTTCTGACAAAGAAGAATCACCATTTCCAGTTTGTGTCGTTCTTAGTGCCTTTGAAGATGGGGTGTTCTTCACCAGGTTTATGTTTGAATAGATATCGATGAGATCCATGGCTAACAAGGTCGTACATCTCTGCTAACTCCGACATTCCCAGATCAATACCTTCATGCACAATGATCCTTTCAAGGGTATACAAGACCCTCCATATCATTGGCATCGCTCGAATGTAGGAGATGCCGGTGAGAGAGAAGAAAGATTGGGTGAAATCAGGAAAAGGATACGAGTATCCTATTGTGAATGGGGTGACCGGAAAAGCCACCTAGGTTTCAGAAACATAGTCACTTAGGACGGTGGGGTCAAAAGTTTTAAAAATGGTGTTCGCCGGAAAACAATGGCGGATTCTGTCTATATGTGGATCAGTGAAGCAGCATCTTTCTTTCGTAGAGTCTTCAATGATCCCTTGGGTCTTTAAGGGACTGTCCTTTTTATGATCCTTGGTTGGTGAGGATCTCAGCATCATCTTGGTCATAACAATGGTGAAGAAGAAGAAACAGAATGAGAAGATGAAGAGAGAAAGGAAAAAGAAGTACCTGATCAAGTCTTCGAATGAGGATTTAAAGGATTAAACGCATGAATTTAAATGCTTCCTAACCCTTATCTCTAACTTCAATTTATAATCATGAATTTGCAGGATAGTCACTTCAGTGACGTCAGGATGCAACGGCTAGTCAGGAATTAACGGCTATATATCCGTTGGTTTGTTGCGGATAAGAACGAGAAAATATAACTCGTTTATTTACAAATTACTCCTTATATTTTGGGGGCAATTATTAGGGGAGGATTTTTTAATGATCAGTGATCCTCAATTACTGTTGGGATTAGGGATCCTCAATTCTGTCTGAATTAGTGATCCTCAGATAGTATTGTAGGATCAGGATCCAGGATCATCATAAGGATCCTTATACTAACGATTGTCTGCTTTGAATATGATGTTGTTTTGCAGGAGTACTAGCTTGGACTTGGTCTTGGCGATATTCCTGGAGCATATTCCCTATTTATTCCGCACGTGCTTGACTAATATGGACGTTATTGAGTTCGTGGGAGACTTGCATGAAATGCGGATAGTTAGTTATTTTAGATATTTTCTAAATTTAAAAGGGGATAGCGAGCAAAATTATAACACTTGGCTATTTTTAGCTTAACACACACACTCGCAACTGCTCTCATCAGCTCTCGACAGTTTGCTTAGCGATTACACACTTTTTAGCACATAAAACACTAATGATCCTTGTAACAAGCTCGCTATCATCCAAAGTTGTAATACATTTTTGTTTAATCTGAGTTGGTGATCGGTAGTTTCCATCACCCGAGGTTTTTTATGCCGGAGATCAACTCTTGATCAAGGGCTTTTTCCTCGTATAAATCATTGTGTCACTTGTTCATTACATTTCTGAGTGATCCTTAGCATTGTTCATTGATTCAAGCATCACACCTCACAACAGAAAGTTTGGTTGCGTTATCTTAGCCTGATTTTTTACCAAAACAACTGCTAGATCAATTTGGTTGGCATTGTTCAAAAGTTTAAGGGAAGTGCTGATATGATAAAAAAAATAAACGTGCTTTACTAAAGAAATCTTTTGATATGTTTACAGCTAGTAAAGGTGAAACGACTAAGAAGACTATCGATAGATATTGTCATCTTGTCCAGGAAATGAAAAGATTGGAGATAACAAAAGAAGATGATGAATGGGTTGATAAGCTATCTGATGCGTTACCACAAGATAAATGGGGAACATATCTGTTGATCTTAAAACATTTGAGAAAATATGAAAGTATGAATTTGTGTAAGTTTATTAAGAAGATTGAAGAACATGAATTAGATGTTCAGAAAACTACTATCATGAATAATCCCAGTGCTCAACAAGATGAAAGTTTATACTTTAGAGGAAGCAGAGTTGAGACTACTCCGAGTTTGAAGATTCAGACGGCGTTTAGTGCTGATGGTACTTCTGGAACAAATGTTAGCACTACAACTCAAGGTGGTGGATATTCTTCATCTTATTCAAGTTTTGATCTGAATTTCTCAACACCAAGTTCTCAATGACAGAGTGTAACAAATTTGCAATGCAATGTGACATTAAGCATACAAAATGGTCAAAATCTCTCTCCAGATATAGCTAAGCAACACATGGCATCACTTGTTACTATGTTAGAGTCTTATGAAAGCTTAGTTTCTGGAAGAATTGGAAATCCGATGCTTACTAAGGAGGATTATGACCAGATTGATCCTGAAGAACTTGAGTTGATGGATCTCAAGTGGTGTTTAGCCAGTGTTGTAAGAAGAGCAGAAAAATTCAAACAAATCACCGGTAGAGATGATCTTCGTGATGCTGCCACATCTCCGTTAGGGTTTGATAAATCAAAGGTTACTTGTTTTCGTTGCAGAGAAAAGGGGCATTTCAAACGAGAGTGTACAAACAGAGAAGCAACGAAAGACAAGATCCGTTTGGAAACAATGATTATCATCGAAAAGCGATTTATCATGAGATTGCTCAACAATCTTCATCATCCCGTGCTATTGAAGATGGAAAGAAGAAAGCATATCTAGTAAACCAAGATGATGAAAAATTGGCAGAGGGATTTAGCTGGGACAAATATGTTCCGGCTGATTCAGCATTTGTTGCTCAAATCTTGGAAGAAGAAGCAGTCAAATCTAAGCCAAAAAGAACGAATATTTTCAGATCATCAGAAAGTGATGAAGATACCGATGACGAGGAAGAGCATATTAATAATGTTAGAAAGAGTTTAGACTCATTCAGTTTTAATTTGTTTTTTGCAGATAAAATTGAGATGTTGAAAGAGAAAAGGGCTACTCGACTGAAGAGAGAATTGGAAGAATTGGAAGAATTGGAAGCAAGAAAGATTGCTGAAGAAAAGGCAAAACTGGAAGCCGAGAAAGAAAAAGTTGAAGAAAATTTGACAGAGAAGGTCGAAGATGAAGAGTGTGAAATAAAAGTAGAATTTGATGAAGAACCGATGATTGAGAAGGTGGTGGGAAAAAATGTTGAAGTTGAGAAAATTGTTGAAGTTGAAAAAATCGTCGAAGTTGAAAAGATAGTCGAAGTTGAAAAGATTATAGAAGTTGAAAAGATTGTTGAGGTCACAAAACCTTGTCTAAAATGTTTGGAACTATGCAAACATTGTGAAGAGAAAGACAAGAAGTATCGTGAACTAGACGAGTTGAAAGAAAAATTGTTGTTTGATGTGAAGTATGTAAAAGAATCATATGATGTGCTGAACAGAACGGTTGATAATTTGAACAAAACAAACCTAGAAATGGGAGCTGCTGAAACGATGATGAGTTCAACATTAATGACTAAACAGAAGGTCATCAATGAGTATATTGAAGATTGTGCAAAGCTGAAGCAAGAGTTGGAGACTGAAAGGATTGAGAATGAAAGAATCAGACTATTGTTGCAAAGTTATTCAAGTTCTGATTATTTGATTGATAGAGTTTATCCTACTGTTGCAGGTTTTGAAGCATTTCAAGAGAAGAAGTCTGAAGAGAAGGATACTGGTAAGAAACAAAGTGTCAAGTATAACAAGTGTCCGCCTCCGATCTGGGAAAGTTATTCTCCTAGAAAGCCAAATGAGGAACAATTAAAAAAGGCAGTCAACATAAAGTTAAAGTCTGAAACTACTGATGAGTTACCAGACAACATTGACATCACATTCATAGCGTCTGACACTGATCATGAGTCTGAGTTATTAAAGAAAGTGGTCGATCAGGTGTTGGATATGGATGAAGAGTCAAAGTCGGAGTATAAATCTAAAAGTTCAAGTTTATCAGACAAGAGTCCGAGTTTACTGGTCAAACGGGTTTACAATAAAGAATTTCTGATGTCGAAAAATAATTTGAAGGACGAAACATTCAAAGTAGCATATACTTTGAATGATTCTGACAAATTATTTTCTGATGAAGAATTTCCAATAAGAGGTGTTAAAACTAAAATGATTAACAAGGTTTTCAAACTAACAGAAATTAATATTTCTGAAATAAAAGGTGTAAATCTTGCTGAAAAACCTAAACCTTACACCTCAAGAGTTCAACAAAGGTTAAACAAGAAAAAGGGTTACAGTTCTGGTTCAGGTTATCTAAAGAAACCAAACCATAATAGTAATTTCAAAAAGAAATGATTAGGTTTTATTCCACCTGAAAGTCATAAAAATGAGAAAACTTATAAACCAAAAACTAAATTTGTTTCAGGTACAAGTTCAGAGGAAGAGAAGGAGAAATTGTTTAGAAAACAGTCAAATCAAGAGTTTCTCACAGAAAAGAAAAAGAATGTTTTGAAGAAATCTGAACCAAGAGTTGACAGAAGAACCTGTTTCAAATGTCAAGAGATTAGACACATTGCTTGGAATTGCCCAAAGCAAACCAGCACAAAACAGGGAGTTTCTTCTAACCCTAAAATGAAGGAAAAATGTGTTGATAAAAAAGGACAACCAATTGAAAATTTTAAAGAGTTAAAAAATTCGACTTTCGAAGTTGGTGAAAGGTCGAAACGTTTTTACAAAAGAAAAGTCGATTTGAACAAAGAAAAATGGGTTGTTAAAAATGAAACTAGTTCAGACAATGAATCTGACTTGTCAAAGTCAGAGGAGTCATTTGTTGTGTCAAGTGATAAGAATTCCGTTCCAGAAATGAACGATGAAAACTTTCCGCCATTGTCAAAAGAAAACTTGAAGTTAAAAGTTGGAAAGATTGAAATCTCAGATCAATTATTCCCTGGTAAAGAAGAATTTGATGCTAAAAAGGTTTTTAATGGAAATGTGAAATATATTTTTGGGAAGATGGTCGACGGAAAGGTAAAAGGAGCAAAAGAATTTTATGAATCAAAGAAGTGGAGTTACCCACCGAGTGAAAAGAACTCGGAAACACCCAAGACTGGTCAGGCTTGGGTGACAACATTCTCTACTTAAAATCCTGACTTGCCGGAGTTCCCAAGTTGGTAATCGTGGAGCATGAATCGGCATCTTTCTCAAAATTGAAAAATGTCATATTTCGATTTACAAGTGGTATTGTGATAAGTACCTACAAGTGGTTAATCAAGGTCATTAAGTTGAACTTGATTTAACTTTCATACAAGTGGTTGAGAAAACAAAGTGATGAAACCCCACAAACTAATTTTCCGAAAAAACCATTTGATTAAAACAAACTTAAGTGTTTTGAAATCATAATGGGAAAATAGTTTGTTGTCAGGGGGAGTTCTAATTGTTTAAGCTAAATGGATGGCGATTTGAAGCAATTCACATCAGTTTGTCACTTTACCTTGTACAGTTTACTGTTTTATTTTCAAATTTTCCCGTAAAATCAAAAATTGAAATATATTTTGGATTTTAGGGGGAGTAAAAAATTTTAGAAAATTTGAAAAATACCAAAACATGATAAAATCTAAAAGGTCAAAAACATTGAAAATTCAAAATGAGTTTTGTTGTGAAAAAGAGGAAATGATAGTACATCAGTTAGACTGTCACAGTATGCTAAAGAAATGGAAAGTTAAAATGTGAAAAACGGTCTCACTAAAGATGTGACGATAGGCTCAGCTAGGCTAGTAGATTTGCGATAACGATACAAACTTAAATATTAAAGCCTAGTTCTAGTGGGAAACGCGGTTGAAAGCATAGTACTTAGTTTTATCCTTCGTGACTGTGTACCTACTCAGTAATCGCTGAATGCTAAAAGAGCATAAAAACCGGTCAGTTTGTGAACTTTCACAACTTGCTGAAAAAATCACTGTGATTGTGCATTTCATTTTGCAAAGATTTAAACTTGTTTGATTTCTTTATTTTTGTTTAAGCATTGGACATCCTCTGCGTATACGTGAGTATCGAACTGGATGTTAGTGCCTAAAGGTTCTGCTTTATTTTTCTTGGTGTTTCGTTTAAATCTTGGATCACCTCTGCGTATATGTGAATATCGAACTGGTGATTAAGATCTAAACATATTCAACTTGTTTTTATTTCTTATTTTGTTTAATCATTGGACTTTCTCTGCGTATTGAAAGATCGACCTGATTGTTAATGTTTAAACATTCTGCTTTGTTTTCGCACATATCACAGTTGATGAAAGTTTAAAAGCATTATTTGAGTCAGTGTATTGCATGATGAGGGGATATGCTGAGATTGTGGGGTCCATAAGAATTTAGTGCAAAATTAATATATCTTAACGTATCGGTAAGCATTTTGAAAGTTTTAGATTGAGTTTAAGAGGACAACAATATCGTCAATCTATGTGAATCGTTTAGAACTTAAAGTGTTTAAAGCTCAACGGTGCTAGTGATTTGTCTCAAAAACTGATATGATCCTCTTAAACAAACTCACAAAAATATTGTCTGTACATAATTCTTTAATGTTTTTCTTTAAACAAAAATCCAAAAAGATTGTGTTTTAGCATAAAATTTTGAAAAATCAAAAAGATTTTGTTTCATCTTATTTTTGACAACTGATGTTGGAAAGCTGATTTTCAAAATTCCGAGTGCTAAACATGATGAACAAAAGGTTTGGGAAAGTTTGTTTGAAATGAAAATTGATTTTGAAAAGATTAAATGGTTCATTTAGTTGAAACCAAATTTTTGATATTATTCTTTCAAGTGGTCATCAAAGATTAAAAATGTAAAATCATGTTGAATAATATCTACAAGTTTTTTTTAAATTTGTTAAATCTTAAAATTTGAGAAATTTATTTTTGGGTAGAGTTTTGTGCAGGTTTCCAGGTTCCAGATCCTGTTGCTACAGAAAGCCAGGAGATGTGAAGATCCCCGTGTCTAAGCCTGAACAGAATAAGCCAGGTTTCAATCCTAGAACGAGAGCTATGTCAGATTGCGATCCCGGAACAACTTAAGGGGGAGTCTGCTAGCAAAGGGGAGTTTGAAGAAGTAAGAGCCAGCTACAGATCTTGGGATAGCGTTTGAGATAGAAGCTGATGAAAGAAGATAGAGATTTGAAGGATACTTACAGTGTCAGATATTTTGGACAGAAAGAGAAGACTGATCAAGACTGAAGACCAGCGTGCAGAAGACTCGTCAACATCCAAGGGGGAGTCTGTTGGTGCATATGTCTGTTGACTTCATCTTGTATCGAGTCATGTATCGAGATAGGATAGAACGGAGCTCAGTAGGTTAGAAAATAGAAGATTTGTGTTAACAGTCCAGTTCGCACGAGCCGGCAGAGCCAGTTCGTACGAACTGCCCACTTCACACGGACTGGTAATGTCTGTTTCGTGCGGACTGGAGACACCTATAAATACCTGAGCTTGCCTTTCATTTGGAAGAGTTGCTGATTCCAGAGCCGAAGTGCTGCTGAAGTGTTGTTTGATCTGTAAAGCTTTCAAATCAATAATCAAGACAGTTAAAGTGAATTTTTGTGTGAATAAAGCTGTATTCAAGTCTGTATCATTGAATTCCGCCTTTGATATGGATTAGAACTCTTCTGATAGACTCGTTTTGATCGAATCTCGATCCTACAATATGAAAGCTGTGCCATCAACCTATTATCAATGCATCAAGATCCCTATCCCTTGGGGGTAGTCAAGGTGGATAGTGATCAACAGGAAGCAAAGGAGTGTTATTCTTCTTCGATGAAATCCTCGATAAAGCCCAATGCAACATAGCAATTAAAGATGCGAGCCCAGGATATCGTGGAGGCTTCAGAGCAGGATGTAAAGAAAATTATCCTGGATCAGGATAATCCGGATATCTCGGTGCTCGTAGGAACCAATATCCCTCAGGATATTGAAAATCAATTGACTAACTTTTTGAAATGCAGGATGTCAACATTCTCATGGAAACATGAGGATATGACAGGTATTTCCAAGGATATTATAACCCACAAGCTTGGAATTGATAGGTCTTTCAAGCATGTCCAGCAGAAACGAAGGAAGTTTGCTCTAGAGCGGAACACAATCATTCAGGAAGAGGTTGAAAGATTATTAAAGAGCAAGATGATTAGGGAAGTTAAATTTCCCAAATGGCTAGCAAATGTAGTTGTGGTGCAAAAGAAAAATGGGAAATGGAGAATTTGTGTGGATTACACAGACATGAACAAAGCTTGTCCCAAGGACCCATTTCCTCTACCTCATATCGATTCAAAGGTGGATGCTACTGCCGGCCATGAAATGTTAACCTTCATGGATGCATCCTCAGGATTCCAGCAAATCCAAATGGAACCTTCAGACCAGGAGGATACTGCTTTAATGACACCAACAGGTATTTATTGTTATACTGCTATGCCTTTTGGTTTGAAAAATGCAGGTGCAACGTACCAGATTGGTGAACATGATGTTTAAAGACAAGCTGGGGGACACCATGGAGGTATACATTGATGACATGGTAGTAAAATCTAAGAAGGCTAAGGATCACCTCCAGGATATTAAAGGAGCATTTGATATCCTGGATCAATATAACATGAAGTTAAATCCTGTCGAATGACATTTTGGAGTGGGGGCAGGAAAGTTTCTAGGATACTTGGTAACAAAAAAGGGGGACCGAAGCAAGGCTGGAACAAATTAAAGCTATCCTGGATATCAACTCACCTTCAAACATGAAAGATGTACATAGATTAACAGGGCGAGTAGCAGCACTAAACAAGCACTAAACAGGTTTATATCAAGATCCTCGGAAAGATGCAAGGAATTCTACGATATCCTAAAGAAGAATAAGAAGTTCGAGTGGGGAGAGAAGCATGAAGAAGCCTTGCAGGAATTAAAGCAGTATCTTTCAACTGCACCACTATTGATGAAGCCTGAGGATGGTGAACCATTATCCCTATATCTTTGCAGTATCAGGGAACGCAGTAAGTGTTGTCCTGGTAAAGGATCACGAAGGTCAGCAGTATCCTGTCTATTATGTTAGCAAAAGTTTATTAGATGCTGAAACTAGATATTCTCATTTAGAAAAATTGATATTGGCCCTAGTTATGGCATCGACAAAGCTTAGGCATTATTTTGAGACACATAGGATTCCTGTTAAAACTAATTATCCTGTTAAAAATGTGCTTAGGAAACCCAAGATGTCAGGTAGGATGGCTAAGTGGTCAGTGAAATTAAGTGCCTTTGATCTAGTATATGAACCTAGAAATGCCATAAAGTCTCAGGCTCTAGCTGACTTTGTGGCTGATTTCAGTAGTGATATTAAAAATGAAGTAGACCTAGAAGTACAACAGCTAGGAGAAAACATAGAATCCTTGACATTATATACTGTTATGGGTGAAATTCTTGGCCCATATCCTGGATAATATCTTGAATTATATTTTGATTATATGATAAATGTTCATACTCAGGGTGCTGACTCAGGATATTGGTAACATCCTGGATGGTATCCTGAGGATCACTAACGGATTATGTGCAGGAATAGGAGTTCAAGGTTGCAACGTTCATGAAGACCTCTTCCCCTGAAGACTCGGTCCAAGTTGTTCGAAGAAAGACGTTGAGGCCGCTTTACTTGGTCTCCAAGGTTAACTAAAGAATATTTGGTGGCATCCCCCATTTATAGGAGATTTTGTTTTATTTCTTAGCTATAAATAGATGGATAAATCAGATCGAATAGGACATCACACTCACTACTCTCAAACTCTTTTACTCTTTCTCTCGCAACTCTCACTTTCTAAAAGCATTGTAACATTTAGAGGTGATCTGGTCAATATCCTGCACTGTATCCTGACATTTGAAGTAATAAGAAGAACAAGGCAGCTGCGATTGTCAGCTCTCGAGGTTTTATGCCAGCGATCTAGATTGATCAAGGGCTTTCCTCATACATCTCGTGTCACCCTTTACTTTTTGCTCATTGTTTGATTATAGATATAGCTTGATATCCTAAGCTATATCCTGAAACTGTTTTTGCAAATAACCAACTCAACATATTTTTGATACACATTCTTAGCACACTACCTCACTTAATAATTTGATCACTAAATTGCTTAGGTAATTTTTGACCAAAACATATACTGATGGTGCATCTAATGTGAGAGGTGTAGGATTGGGTATACTACTAAAATCGCCACAAGAGGACATAATACCCCAGGCTATTAGGTGTGAATTTCCTGCCACTAATAATGAAGCAGAATATGAAGCTTTAATTGCAGGATTAGAATTGGCCAGGTATATGAATATTAAAGGTGAGAAGTTAATCGAATATCTCAAAATTCTCAAAAAATTGGCAGGATATTTCGATGTTTTTACACTTGAACAGGTACCGAGGGAGGATAATGCTGAAGCAGATGCTTTGGCAAATCTAGGATCATCAGTCAGGATACCGGAGGGAACCCAAATACCAATACTACATATCCTGTATCCTGCGACGAATCTTCTCAAATCTCAGGATAAGGAAGTAGTAAGTATCCAGGATCCTGATGATGAGTATCCCGAGGAGGATCCTAAGTCCTGGATGGCTCCAATCATGAGATATCTCAAGGAAGGACACATCCCAAGGGATGAGAATCCTAAGGCCTTTAGGATGAAGGTATCACGATTCACTATTATAAATGATATTCTATATAAGAAATCTCTTGCAGGACCATACCTGAGGTGCTTGGAGGATCCCAAAACTAAAGAAGTGCTTCAGGATATACACCAAGGGGATTGTGGCAACCATACTGAGGGCATATAATTATTCTCAAAGGTGTTGAGAACAGGATATTATTGGCCGACGATGAGGAAGGATGCGGCAGAATATGCTCTAAGATGTGATGCATGTCAAAGGCACATCAATATATTACATCATCCTGCTGAACCACTATATCCTATTACTTCCCCTTGGGCATTCATGAAGTGGGGGATGGACATAGTGGGAAAATTGCCAAAAGCTCTAGGAGGATATTGTCACTCCCCTACAGCCAAGAGCCTTGAACTTCAGTTCAGCAGTATACACCAAGGGTAACAGGGGCAATATTGTGCCTAGTCACTCCCAGAGTCATATTCCTGAGATACCCTCTTCAGTTAGGGTGTTAACTATGAGAAGTTCAGGATATGCTTCAGGATATGGCCAGAATCCTCAGACTGGTAATGTGTCTAATAATAATAATTCTCTTGCTACTAACGGTATTGGATCTTTGTAGGATGCAGGTATGTCATCAGTACTTTCCAGGGAGCTTCAGAAATTAAAGGACATGATATCCAGTGTGCCTGGAGTAGTTCAGCCGATCCCAGAAGTATCACAGGATAGCCACAAGATATCTTGGTTTGCATATCCTATATGTGATGCTGAAATCCCAAAAAGATTTCAAACCCCCAACATGAAGCTCTACGATGGAAATACGGATCCTGAAGAGCATATTGCCCAGTATAGGGAAATGATGGAAATCAACCCTATCCCTCCAGATCTTAAGGAAGCATGCCTCTGCAAGGGTTTTGGTTCTACCTTAACAGGATCAGCCTTAAAATGGCTCTTAAACGTTCCTCCACATTCAATTACATCATTTGCTCACCTAGTCAATTTATTTAATATTCAATTTTCTTGTAGTCGAAGTTTCGAGAAATTAACTAGTGATCTCTACAGGATAACTCAAGGATCTCAGGAATCCTTGAGAGATTATGTGAACAAGTTTAGCCGGAAATCCTTAGATATCCCACATCTTGATGTTGCAACAGCTGTGCAGGCCTTCAAGATGGGATTGCAAAAAAGATTCTCAATTTTACCAGGATCTTCGAATGAACCCACACAGGAACCTGGATGAAGCTCGGAACAGGGCTTTGAGATATATTCGACTGGAGGATGACAAAAAGATGCAAGAGAGGATGAATTCATCTTCAACCTACGAATCGACCAACAGGAAGTCGGAATCCTCATACAAGCCATATCGTTCTAAACCATATGGTAGGAATGATAGCAAGAAAGTGAATGCTGTTGAAGACGGGGATCCTGAAGAGTATCCTAGGTTGTCAGAATATTGTTTTTCTGTTAACATACCTAAATTGATGTATGCTATGCAGGGTTTAGGAGACAAAGCAAGGTGGCCTAGAAAGTACCAACAAAAAGCTGATTGGAAGGATAAGTCCAAATGGTGTGCCTTCCATGAGGATTTTGGTCATGTTACTGAAGATTGCATTGCTCTAAGGAAAGAAATAAGCTATCTCCTGAGCAAGGGATATCTGAAGGATCTCCTGGGAAGAAAGAAGAATAAGGGTCAAGATACTGAGAAGGATCCTGAACGAGCAGCATCACCTCCTGTGGATGCCAAGATAATTAACTTCATTTCAGGAGGATCCGATATCTGCGGAACTTCTTATTCGGCAGCCAAAAGACATGCAAAGGAGGCTAAGGCAGAGAGAGCAGATAAGCCAACCAGGTTGTCAACTCTCACGACTGATAAAGTGATCACATTTGACAGTGATGATAGGGATATGTTTTGGTCAAAACTCAGGCTAGGATAATGCAACCAAATCTTCTGTTGTGAGGTGTGATGCTTGAATCAATGAGCAAATGTATGAACAACTTGTAAATGAAATAAACAAGTGACACAAGGATTTATACGAGGAAAAAGCCCTTGATCAATGTATGATCTCCGACATAAAAAACCTCGGGTGATGGAAACTATCGATCACCAACTATAATTAAACAAATGATCGTTACAACTCGGGATGATAACAAGCTTGTTACAAGGATCACTAATGTGCAAAGTGCATGTAATTGCCAATATGTTGTAGAAAACTTGCGAGAGTGTATGTGTTTTCTAATTGTTCTTACTGTAAAGACTTGTTATCCCCTTATAAAAATAGAAATAAACTAAATAACTAATGTTTTGGTCAAAAATCAAGCAATGATAATGCAACCAAACTTTCTATTGTGAGGTGTGATTCTTGAATCAATGAACAATACTAAGGATCACTCAGAAATGTAATGAATAAGTGACACAAAGATTTATACGAGGAAAAAAGCCCTTGATCAATGAATGATCTCCGGCATAAAAAACCTCGGGTGATGGAAACTACCGATCACCAACTCAGATTAAACAAGAAATGTATTACAACTTCGGATGATAGCGAGCTAGTTACAAGGATCACTATAGTGTAATGTGCAAAAAAGTGTTTAATCGCCAAGTGAATTGTCAAGAGTTGGTGAGAGCAGTTGCGAGTGTGTATGTTAAGCTAAAATTAGCCAAGTGTTTCTATTTAGCTCGCTATCCCCTTTTTAAAATGGAAAATATCTAAGCCAACAAACTGTCCGCATTTTGTGCAAGTCCTCCACGACCTCCATATCGTCCATTTCAGCCATGCACGTGCGGAATAAATATGGAATATGCTCCAGGAATATCGCCAAGACCAAGTCCAAGCTCATACTCCTGCAAAACAACTTCATATTTAAAGCAGACAATCGTTAGTATAAGGATCCTGATGATGATCCATGATCCTGATCCTACAATACTTTTTGAGGATCACTAATTCAGCCAGAATTGAGGATCACTAAACCCAACAGTAAATGAGGATCACTGATCATTCAAAAATCCTCCCCTAACAATTGCCCCCAAAATATAAGGAGTAATATGTAAAATAACGAGTTATATTTTCTCGTTCTTATCCATAACCAACTAACGGAAATATAGCCGTTGTAATCGAACTATCCGTTGCCATCCTGACGTCACTGAAGTGACTACCCTGCAAGATCATCATTATAAATTGAAGTTAGAGATAAGGGTTAGAGAGCATTTAAATTTGTGTGTTTCCTCCTTTAAATCCTCATTCGAAGATCCGATGAGGTAATTCTCTCTCCTTTCTCTCTTCATCTTCTTTCTCTGTTCCTTCTTTCCTCATCTTTATCTGCAATCAAGATGATGTTGAGATCTTCGCCGGCTAAGGATCACCGTAAGGACAGTCCCCTGAAGTCCCAAGAGATCATCAAAGATTCTGCGAAAGAAAGATGCTGCTTTACCGATCCACCGATAGACATAATCCGCCATTGCTTCCCGGCGAACACCGTTTTCAAACCATTTGACCCCACCGTTCTAAGTGACTATATTTCTGAAACTTGGGTAGCCTTTCCGGTCACACCATTTACAATAGGATACTCGTATCCTTTTCCAGATTTCACCCAATCCTTCTTCTCTCTTACCGGCATCTCCTACATTCAAGTGATGCCAATGATCTGGAGGGTCTTATATACCCTTGAAAGGATCATTGAACATGAAGGAATTGATCTGGGAATGTCAGAGTTTGCAGAGATGTATGACCTTGTTAGCCATGGATCCCACCGATATCTACTCAAACATAAACCTGGTGAAGAACACCCCATCTTCAAAGCCACTAAGAATGACACCAACTTGAAACGGCGATTCTTCTTTGTCAGAAGGGATTCTCTCCCTGATGGAAAGGATCTGCCTAGAAAATGGACCACCCATGGTAGGATAGAGGATCCTTAGAAGGATCACCAGATGACCTTGTTTCTGCTGAGGATCACTAACATCCTTTTGTTTCAATTTTGCAGCTATCACTGTCGCTCACCTTATTTCAACACCTGCAACGAAGGAAAGGCTTGCTGCTTTTCGGAGGCTTGATCCTGAAATAAGATCATTTAAAGCAAATACCCAGGATTCTCAAGAGGTATCCTCAGGTTCTGTCACAATGTCAAGTAATTATCCATGTTTATATGTAATTAAATACTTAAATTAAAATGAAATAAGGATACTTATATGTTTTTGAATGTGTAGGTGCTGGAAAATCATCGAAGTCTGCTACCCGTTTCAGTGTCACCGATCTCACCACTGTTGGTCCCAGGTCTGGGAAGAAAAAAGCTGCTGCTAGCCCAAGTACTGCCATCCCCAAGCCTACTGCTTCCAAAGGAAAGAAGAGGAAAGCCTCTAAGGCAGACAATCTAGAAGGCCTGCCTCTAATTCGCCACCAGTTCCTTGAGTATTTTGCTGATGTAAGGATCACTAACTTAACTTAGTTATCCTACCCACTTGAGGATCATGTTACCCTAAGCTTTACATTGTCTTTTTTTTTTTTAGAAATTTGCTGAAATCGAGGACTACGTAGGCAGTGTTGAAGAATTTGAGCAAAAGTGCATGGATCTCCAAAAGATGATGCTGGCCAAGGATAAGAAGATTGCCTCCCTTGAAAATGATGTTAATCTGGTGAAGAGGGAACTTGTCTTGGCTCACATTACTGCTGATCAGGAGAAAAATGAGATCACCAATGATGCTAAAATCTCCTCTGCCATTGCTATGTATAAAACCCAGTTGCAGATGGCCCAAGAAGCTCTGGATCCTGACTTTGACAAGAGCAGCTGGGACGTAGAGGGCTGGAAGGCTAGATTGGCTGAGCTGGATGATGAAGAAGAGGTCCTAGCAATCGAGGCTGGCGGCAGTGGAGTCAAGGATCAGGTGGATGATGCTGGAGCTGAAGGAGATGGTGATGCAGCAAAGGTGTAAGCTGCAGGAATGGGCGATGAAGGACATTTCTAGACGTAGCCGGATCCCATTTTTTAGAATTTGGTAGTTTTATTTTGGTTATGGTGTTTTGAAACAATCTTGGGGTTGTAATAACTTTAGACAATAGTTTCTAGGGTGAAGGATCATGGATCCTTGAACAATAGGCAGGATAATGGGTGGTGGATGGATCATCTGTTTGGGGGATGAAGCCACTCGTTATCCTTCCGTCTTTTATTTCCTGCACTACAAAGACCCGTAAACAATGGACACCCTTTGCCAACCCATGTGGACGGGCCACATTTTGCTGGTAGAAACGTGGGTTAGCAATTTTGACAACCTTAAAAGGTTTAACGTTTTGTGAATAAAATAACTTTAACTTTTTGGCTATCTCCCGTGGTGTTATCCTTGTTAGTACTTTACTTTTCAATTGTTGTGATATTCATTTTGGTTAAACTTATCAAGTAAGGAAAAATGTAATAAATATCCTCAAAAAGTTTAGGATATGATCAAGGATCACATATCCTATAGTCGACAAGTTCTGAAAAGTAGTGTAGTTTAAGGATCATAAGTCCAGTTGTCAAAGGATAAGGGCAACTCAGATGAATAATGAATAAAATCAAAATAGTTAAGGATCATACCTGAGAATCCAAGTTAGGATCCTAACCTTTAAGACTTATAATCAGGATATCCAAAAGACAAACCTTAGTAGAAGGTAAGGATCAAGGATCCTTGGTCGTTTAGCTTCAAAAACCTGAAATAGGATACAACTTGGGACTAAGCCAATATAAGATAAAAGTTAGCAACTAGGGACAAGCCCAACAATTCTGGGGACAAGCCCAATATACTGGGGACAAGCCCAAAGGATAACTGGGGACAAGCCCAAAGGATAACTAGGGACAAGCCCAAAGGATAACTGGTGACAAGCCCAAAGGATAACTGGGGACAAGCCCAAAGGATAACTGGGGACAAGCCTAAAGGATCGTGTGTAAACTGGAGTATGGCCGTTACTGGCGACTATCCAAACTTAGTGACATGAAAATGCCAAAACCTTAGCTAACGTGAAAACGTTAGAAACCTTAGGAACAGATGTATGGTACGTCTACCATTATACGTAGGATCCTGAATATAGCCAGTACAATGAAATTGTCAGCCCCTAAAGCGAGTACTGGTCCCATTGCCATGAACTATACCAGGATCCTCGTGCGCTACTGGTGAAACTGGGGACATGCCCAAACTGGGGACTAGCCCAAATAACTGGGGTCAAGCCCAAATAATTGGGGTCAAGCCCAAATAACTGGATACTTCTGTGGATACTCAATCCTTTGTTAAGGATACCTGAACCTTCAAAACTCAAAATCAAGTGAAAGGAGGATAAAGGATGCAGGATCCTTATCCTTATATAAGATAATTAATGAATGAAATAGTTTGAGATTAGATCATTACCAAAATGAGGATCATCGGTCCTGTAAGAATCCTTCAAGGATACTTGTCAGATAAGGATCATGGATCCTTGTTACATGAAGTATTTCTTTAAGTGGACAGCATTCCAAGCTCTTGGTAGCAAGTCACCTTCCATTGTTAGCAGTCGATATGCCCCCTTTCCTGCCTCATCTTCGATCAAGTAAGGGCCTTCCCACTTTGGTGCCAACTTTCCATCAGCAGGATTGGTGGTATTCTGAAATGCTTTCCTTAACACCATATCTCCAACTTGGAATTTCCTGATCCTGACAATTTTTTTGTAGGCTCCAGCCCTCCTTTGTTGATAACTGGCCATCCTTATCCTTGCTAAATCCCTGAGTTCTTCTATAGTATCCAAGTCTTGAACCAAGTTTTCAGCATTTTCTTCAGGATCACGAATGTTTGTTCTTGCAGTAGGAACCACCATCTCTGTAGGGATCACTGATTCTGCCCCAAATACCAAAGAAAATGGAGTTTGGCCAGTAGCATTCTTGGGAGTTGTCCTATCAGCCCATAGTACATAAGGTAGTTCTTCTGCCCACTTTCCTTTCTTGGATCCAAGCTTTTTCTTCATATTGTTGATGATGATCTTATTGGATGATTCTGCCTGACCATTAGCTTGTGGGTGGACTGGTGTTGATGTTATCATCTTAATCCCTCAACTGTCACAAAAGTTAGTAGTTCTATTCCCAATAAATTGGGATCCATTATCACAAACAATTTCAGAAGGGATACCAAATTTAGTAATAATGTTTCTCTTAATAAAGGATATCACTTCTTTTTCTCTTACTTGAGCAAAGGCTTCAGCCTCTATCCACTTGGAGAAGTAATCAGTCATAGCAAGCATGAATACTTTTCCACCAGGTGCCTTAGGGAGCTTACCAACTATATCCATTCCCCATCTCATAAATGGCCAATAAGAGGATATAGGATGCAAAAGTTCTGCTGGTTGGTGAAGGATATTACTGTGTCTCTGACAAGGATCACATTTCTTGGCATATTCCACAGCATCCTTCTTCATAGTAGGCCAATAGTATCCTGTCCTTAGGATCCATGAGAACAATGCTCTGCCCCCAGTGTGGTTTCCACAATCTCCATCATGGAAATCCTTTAGGACTTCTTGGATTTCAGGATCCTCTATGCATCTTAGATATGGACCTGCAAGAGATTGTTTATACAACATGTTATTCATTATTGTAAATTGAGATACCTTGATTTTGAAAGCCCTAGGGTTTTCTCCTGTAGGAATCTCTCCATGTTGTATGTATCTCATAATTGGAAGGATCCATGATCCTGCATGAGATTGAGTATCATCACTAGGCTCAATAGCAGGGGTCAGGATATGGATAATAGGGATCTTGATATCCTCCGGGACCTTCAGGGATGATCCTAAATTCGCTAATGCATCAGCCTCTGCATTCTCTTCCCTTGGTACCTGTGTCAAACTAAAGAAAACAAAAGAGAGTGCCAATTCTTTGACTATCTCTAAATATTTGATTAGCTTTTCACCTTTAACAGCATATGATCCATTAAAGTGATTAGTGATTAATAATGAATCTACATGTACCTCAAGATACCTGATCCTCATATGCTTAGCAATTTGCAAACCAGCTATCAAGGCTTCATATTCAGCCTCATTGTTGGTAGTTTGAAATTCACAAGCTATAGAGTGGGGTATTATGTCCCCCTGTGGTGATTTTAGGAGTATTCCAAGCCCTGTTCCTTTTACATTAGAGGTTCCATCATTGATGAGTATCCAAGGATCCTTAGTTTCTTCAAGCTGTTGGACTTCTAACTCAGCTTCCTTTTGCAAATCACTACTAAAATCTGCCACAAAGTCAGCTAAGGCATGGGATTTGATGGCAGTCCTTGGTTCATATCTTATATCATATGCACTAAGCTTCACTGCCCACTTAGCCATCCTTCCTGACATTTCAGGTTTCCTGAGAACATTCTTAATTGGAAAATTAGTCTTAACAATAATGGCATGAGTTTCAAAATAATGTCTTAATTTAGTAGATGCCATAATTAATGCAAGGATAAGTTTCTCTAAGTGTGAATACCTGGATTCAGCATCAAGTAAACTCTTACTTACATAATAAACAGGATGTTGTGTACCTTGGTGATCCGTAACAAGGACCGCACTTACTGCTTTTGAGGATACTGCTAAGTATAAGGATAATATATCCCTTTTTTTCTGGTTTCATCAAGGCCGGGGCTGAGGATAGGTAATCCTTAAGAGCTTTGAGAGCACTTTCATGCTTCTCAGTCCATTCAAATTTCTTGTTCTTCCTCAGGATGTCATAGAATTCCTTGCACTTTTCTGAGGATTTGGATATGAATCTGTTCAAGGCTGCGATTCTGCCTGTCAATCTTTGCACATCCTTAGCATTGGCAGGAGATTTGATATTCATAATAGCCTTGATTTGCTCTGGACTTGCTTCAATGCCCCTCTTTGTCACCATATAGCCTAAGAATTTACCTGCCTTAACACCAAAATGACACTTGGAAGGATTTAGTTTCATATTAAATTTATCAAGGATATTGAATGCTTCCTCCAAGTCCTTAAGGTGATCCTCAGCTTTCTTGGACTTAACCACCATGTCATCAATATAGACTTCCATAGTGTGTCCAATTTGTTCCTTGAACATCATATTGACTAGCCTTTGATAAGTAGCACCGGCATTCCTTAGTCCAAATGGCATAGCAATATAACAATATATACCAGTTGGGGTCATAAAGGCTGTATCCTCTTGATCAGATGGTTCCATCTGAATTTGTTGAAATCCAGATGAAGCATCCATAAAAGTCAACAACTCATGACCCGCGGTAGCATCCACCATGGAGTCAATGTGGGGTAATGGGAAAGGATCCTTGGGACATGCCATGTTTAAATCAGTAAAATCAACACATACCCTCCACTTTCCATTTTTCTTTTGAACAACAACCACATTGGCTAACCATCTTGGATACTTAACCTCTCTTATCATACCTCCCCGAAGTAGTTTATCTACTTCTTCCTGGATAATAGCATTCCTTTCAGGTGCAAACTTCCTCCTCTTTTGATGTATAGGCTTGAATGACCTGTCAATGCCAAGCTTATGAGTAATTATATCCTTAGATATACCTCTTAAGGAAGGATACTAGATCCTGCTCAATGTTGCTAAGGATCCCTGATCCTATAAAGACTATGGATTCAGGATCATGAGGATCCATGAGGATTTCTTTTACATCCTGCTCTCTTGCCTCCAAGACATCTCTCGAAGGATACTTTAATTGCTATTGCTCCCTTGGTCTTGAGACTGACTTCATTGATGATGTATATAAATTCTTAGCCTCTTGTTAATCATTCTCAATTTTCACCACTCCTCATGGACTTGGAAGCTTTACACACTGATGATAGGTGGATGGAACTGCCTTCATATCATGTATCCATGGCCTGCCAAGGATAACATTGCAACAAGATAAGCAATCTATAACACAAAATTTTTTATAAGAATGCAATCCTTCAATATAGATTGGGAGTTTGATGTCCCCCAATGTATTCTTAGTTTCTCCATTGAATCCCACAAGTACTGAGGATCTTGGGACAATATCAGACTCCGGGATATTCATTTTCTTGAGGACATCAAGCTGAATGATGTTCACAGAGCTTCCTCCATCGATTAGGATCCTGCGAACAAAGTGGTTAGAAATAAACAATGTAATTACAAGACCATCATGATGAGGATCCTGGACATCAACACGATCATCCTCATCAAAGGTTATGACTTTATCCTGGGTAACAACTGAGGTCCAGACAGGCCTGTCTCCATTATCCATCTTTGTTTCCTTAGCATGTCTTTTTGCTGCTGAAAAGGAGGTACCACAAATGTCTGATCCACTGGATATGAAGTTTATAACTTGTGCATCTGCTGGAGGAGCAGGAGCCCTTTCTGGGATCCTTTCAGGATCCTGGATCCTTGACTTTTTTCATCCCAAAAGTTCCTTCAAATGCCCCTTGCTCAACAAGTAACCAATTTCCTTTCTTAGTGCAATACAATCTTCAGTGAGATACCCGAAATCCTCATGATATGCACACCACTTGGACTTATCCTTTGTAGCAGCTGGTTTATCACTTTTTCTCGGCTACCTAGCTTTCTCACCTAGATTCTGCGTTGCAAGGATTAGTTCATTGTTATCAACAGAAAAACAATATTCAGAAATAGGAGGATAATCCTCATCATCCTCTTCTTGTTCCACTGCATGAACGTTCTGGTTGTCAGATTTGTTAAAGGATTTTGATTTGTTGTTCCTGAAGTAGGATCCTTGCTTTTCCTGTTTTGAGGATCCTGTCAATCTCTCTTGGATCCTTTTGTCATCCTCTAGACGGATGAACCTAAGGGCCCTGGTTCTTACTTCATCAAGATTCCTGCATGGGGTCATAACAAGATCATCATAGAACAATGAATCCCTAAGCAATCCCATTTTGAAGGCTTCTACAGCCGTAGCTATATCTAGGTTAGGGATATCTAAGGATTCTTTACTAAACTTAGTGATGTAATCTCTAAGTGATTCATTTTGACCTTGTGTTACCCTATATAGATCACTAGTTAATCGTTCAAACTTTCTACTACAAGACAATTGACTATTAAACAAATTAACTAGATTAGCAAATGAAGTAATAGAGTAAGGGGGAAGACTTAGCATCCATTTAAGAGCAGATCCTGTGAGTGTGGATCCAAATCACTTGCATAGACATGCTTCTTTTAACCTCTCAGGAATTGGATTGATCTCCATCCTCTCCCTGTATTGAGCTACATGCTCCTCTGGATCCGTTGAACCATCATACAGCTTCATGGATGGTATCTGGAATCTTTTGGGTATCTCAGCATCACAAATAGGTGGTGCAAAGAGAGATATCCTATGGCTACCATCTGCAATTTCAGGAATGGGTTTGACCACTCCTGGTACACTGGATATCATGTCCTTGAGCTTCTGTAACTCCCTGGCCATAGCCTGATTGATACCTATATCCTGCATAGAGCCATGGTTAGTGTTATATGAATTATTAAAAGTGTTACCTCCCACAGGATTCGTGTTTGGAATTCCAGATGTGAATCCATGTTGACGAGATTTTGGTATGATTGAAGGACCAGAGGAAGCAATAGTTTGCATTGGTATGAAGTCTCCTTGATGAACATCCGAGCTCGGGGGCTGTATACTTCTTGGGAATCCTTGATCCTGAAAAATGTTGGATCCTTGAGGCTGAGATGATCCTTGAACCTGAAAGGACACTGGATTCATAAAGGATCCTTGGACCTGGGAGGATCCTTGGACCTGGGAGGATCCTTAGACCGGGTAGGATCCTTGGACCGGGTGCATTCCTAAATATCCTCCAGAGCTGATGAAGGATCCCTGATGCTGAAAAGAGGATCCCGATGGCTGAGAGCAGGATCCTTGAGGTTGGAAGTGAGAGCCAAACGCCTGACTCATAGTTGCTATTCCATAACGCCTTTCTGATGGACCACTTTGATACTCGATGCCCGGAACTGCCGATTGTAGGGTAGTTACAACTGGAGTGTCAAAATTCAATGACCTTGGCATCAGAGGAGAGTGATCCTCCACTGATTTCTTCTGTTTCTTGATATCACCAATCTCTTGGTGGATCCGTTCATTGGTTTTGTCCTCCTCTTGCATGCGATCCCTCATCTGCAAAATCAGATTAAAAAGATCATTAGTAGTAGGATTAGTGGAAACAGAAGAAGTTGGTGGTTTTGGAAAATGGGGGTTTGTCTCTTCGCAGCATTTTCAGCATTCTTCTGGGATCCAGAAGGTGGTGGAGGCAAAGGAGGAACACCTTGTGAAGAACTGATCGTCGACATAGAGCTTGATGTGTTTTTTGCTGAGGAAGCCATTTACTTGATTGTAACGAACCGAAATGATCACCAGAATAATAATTTCTCAAGAACGAAGCACCAATTGCCCCATGGTGGGCGCCAAACTGTTTTGGTCAAAAATCAAGCAATGATAATGCAACCAAACTTTCTGTTGTGAGGTGTGATGCTTGAATCAATGAACAATACTAAGGATTACTCAGAAATGTAATGAATAAGTGACACAAAGATTTATACGAGGAAAAAGCCCTTGATCAATGAATGATCTCCGACATAAAAAACCTCGGGTGATGGAAACTACCGATCACCAACTCAGATTAAACAAGAAATATATTACAACTTCGGATGATAGCGAGCTAGTTACAAGGATCACTATAGTGTAATGTGCAAAAAAGTGTGAAATCGCCAAGTGAATTGTCAAGAGCTGGTGAGAGCAGTTGTGAGTGTGTGTGTTAAGCTGAAATTAGCCAAGTGTTTCTATTTAGCTCGCTATCCCCTTTTAAAAATGAAAAATATCTAAGCTAACAAACTGTCCGCATTTTGTGCAAGTCCTCCACGACCTCCATAACGTCCATTTTAGCCATGCACATGCGGAATAAATATGGAATATGCTCCAGGAATATCGCCAAGACCAAGTCCAAGCTCATACTCCTGCAAAACAACTTCATATTCAAAGCAGACAATCGTTAGTATAAGGATCCTGATGATGATCCATGATCCTGATCCTACAATACTTTCTGAGGATCACTAATTCAGACAGAATTGAGGATCACTAAACCCAACAGTAAATGAGGATCACTGATCATTCAAAAATCCTCCCCTAACAACTAACATCCCGCAAATGGTGCTAGCTACCCACGACTTCCATAACGGTCATTAAGCTATGCACGTGCAGAATATTGAGAGCATATTCCCCAAGAATATCGGCAAGACCAATTCCCACTCGTTCATTCCTGCAAAACAAGCTTAAATATAATGAAAACAACCGTTAGTGTTAGGATAACAATGAGGATCCAGGATCCTTGATCCTGCAACGTCTTCTGAGGATCCTTAATTCAAACAGAATTGAGGATCCGTGATCCTGGCTGCACTTGTGGATCGGTGATCCTTAGTTATAGAAAATCTATCCCTAACAATTGCCCCCAAAATATGAGGAATAAAATATAACTTAATGAGTCATATTTTTGATCTTATCTGCAACGAACTGAATAACGTAAATATAGCCGTTAGAGCAGGACTAGCCGTTACACATCATGCGTCAGCGAAGTGACAACCTGCAGAATCATCATTATATATAGGTTAGCGATAAGGATCAATTTGCATTTAAATTCAAGCGATACTTCCCTTTAAATCGTCATTCAAAAATCGGAACAGGTATCTCTCTTCTCATTCTCTCTTCATCTGCTTATTCTGATTTTCCGTTTCATCAAAATCTTAAGATTACAATGAAGCTACGATCCTCCCCTGCTAAGGATCACCAGAAGGATAGTCCCCTGAAAAGCCAAGGCATCATCAAAAATCCTTCATCTGAGCTATGCCGCTTCACCGACCCGGAGATTGACCGGATTCGCCATTGCTTCCCGGCGGATATCGTTTTCAAACCCTTCGATTCTTCTGCAAAAAGTGACTCTGTCTCCGACACTTGGGTTGCTTTTCCGGCCACCCCTTTCTTGATAGGATTCTCCTATCCTTTCCCTGCCTTTACCCAATCTTTCTTTGCACTCACTGGTATGTGCTATATCCAGGCCATGCCGATGATGTAGAGGGTTCTGCATACCCTAGAAAACATTATTGAGCAGGAAGGTATAGAGATGGGAATGTCGGAATTGGCCGAACTATACAATATTGTCATCCATGGCTCACACCGTTTTTTGTTCAAACATAAGCACGGTGATCCTCATCCAATCCTTAAGACCACAAAGAATGATACCCATTGGAAAAACGGTTTCTTCTTTGTTAAGAGAGATTCTATTCCAGATGGGAAAGATCTCCCCAAAAAGTGGATCACCCATGGTAGGATATAGGATCCTTATAGAAGGATCATAGGGTGATTCTGTTTCTTTTAAGGATAACTGATCCTTTTCTGTCTTTTGTGTGCAGCTATCTTAGTTTCTCACCTCATAGAGTCACCTGCAACAAAAGAAAGAATCGCTGCCTTTTGGAGCCTTGATCCTGCAGTTAGAACATTCCAGGCCAAAACAAAGGATTCACAAGAAGTACCCTCTGGTTCAGTCACCATGTCAAGTAAGTATTTACATTTATGTATGATTAAATAAATATAGATTAAGGATACTTATCTGTTGTTTGCCACTTCTAGGTGCTGGAAAGTCCTCGAAATCAGCCTCTCGTTTCAGCGTCACTGATCTTGACGCATTTGCTTCCTCCAGGTCCGGCAAGAAACAAATTGCTACTAGCCTTAGCATCCCGATTCCTAAGGCTGTCAGCACCAAGGGCAAGGGTGGAAAGAAGAGAAAGACTGCCGACACTCTTGAAGGCCTGCCCCTCATCCGACATCAGTTTGATGAGTATGTTTCTGAGGTAAGGATCCTAGATCCTTAAGTCTGTTCTGCCCATTTGAGGATAACGGATCCTGACTTGTGTCTTTCTTTTTTGTAGAAATTTGCTGAGATCCAAATGCTCATGGATTCCTATGCTGAAGAGGCTGAGCTAAAGGAGCTGGACTTCCAAAAGCTGTACCTGGCTAAGGATCAGACCATCTCTTCCCTCGAGAAGGAGCTCAACTTAATGAAAAAGCAGCTGGTCATGGCCCACATTACTACTGATCAGGAGAAGGCTGAAGTGATGGAGGGTGCCAAGCTCTCTGCTACCATTGCTATGCTCAAGATCAAACTGCAGATTGCCAAGGAAGTTGAGGATCCAAACTTTGACAGGACCGCCTGGGACCAGGAAGGATGGAAGGCCAAGCTGGCTGAGCTGGATGATGAAGAGGAGACTGAAGAGGTTCTGGCAATAGAGGCTGGTGGCAGTGGGCTGAAGGATAAGGCTAAGGATGCAGCGGCTGGTGGTGATGATGAAGCAGCAAAGGTTTAGGCTGCAACAATGGGCGATGATTGATTTATCTAGAGACTGCCGGAGCCCATTTTTCTATGGTTTGGTAGTTTTTTGATTGTTGATGTTTTGATGATAAACAATGCTGGTATGTAATAACTCCAAACAATATTTCTTAGGTTT
Organism: Helianthus tuberosus; assembly: GCA_030545235.1. NCBI lineage: Eukaryota > Viridiplantae > Streptophyta > Magnoliopsida > Asterales > Asteraceae > Helianthus > Helianthus tuberosus. Next base: position 13,492 of record JARYGA010000919.1, on the reverse strand, counting down.
AAGGATCACTGATCCTTTAGACAATAGGTTGGATAACAAATGGTGGAGGGATCCTTTGTTTGGGGGATGAAGCCATTGTGATCCTACCGTCTTTCTATTCCTGCACTTATTTAGAACTTATTATCATGGACACCCTTTACCTACCCCAGCGGACGGACCACGGATTGCTGGTAGATGCTTGGGGTATGTAATTTTGACAACCTTTAGAGGGTTAACCTTTTGCTGAATAAATTAAAGCTTAATCTTTTGACTATCTCATGTGTTGTTATTTTTGTGTATACATTACCTTTTAATTGTTATAATACACTTTGTTTTAATTCATAAGTTAAGAACAAAACTTTAGTAGATTATGTCAAAAAGATTAGGATATGATCAAGGATCAAATATCCTATAATCGATAAATTCAAAAAAGGTGATGTAATTTAAGGATCATGTATTCCTGTTGTCCAACAATAAGGGTAAGGGTCACTTAAATAGATAAAGAATAAAATTAAGATGATTAAGGATTATACCTGAGAATCCAAGTTAGGATCCTAAACCTTCAATACTTACAATTAAGATAACCAAAAGACAAACCTTATTAAAAGGTTAGGATCAAGGATCCTTAGTTGTTTAGCTTCAAAAACCTGAAATGGAATATAACTTGGGACTGAGCCAATATAAGAGAAGGGTTAGCAACTGGGGACAAGCCCAACAATCTAGGGACAAGCCCAATAAACTGGGGACAAGCCCAAAAAACTGGGGACAAACCCAAAAAACTAGGGACAAGCCCAAAGGATCTTGTGTAAACTGGAGTATGGCCCTCACTGGCGACTATCCAAACTTAGTGACATTAAAATGCCAAAACCTTAGCTAACGTGAAAACGTTAGAAACCTTAGGAACGGATGTATGGTACGTCTACCATTATACGTAGGATCCTGAATACAGCCAGTACAATGAAATTGTCAGCCCCTAAAGCGGGTACTGATCCCATTGCCTTGAACTGCACCAGGATGATCGTGCGCTGCTGGCGAAACTGGGGACAAGCCCAAAAGCTGGCGACAAGCCCAAAAAACTAGGGACAAGCCCAACAATTCTGGGGACAAGCCCAATAAAAACTTAGGAGACTTCTGTGGATACTCAATCCTTTTGCTTAGGATATTCCAATCTTCTGCAAAGCTCAGAGTTAAATGAAAGAAGGATAAAGGATCCAGGATCCTTCTCCTTGTAAATAAGTTAATTAAAGAAGTGGATAAATTAAGGTTAGATCATTACCGGAGTGAGGATCATCTATCCTCTGAGGATCCTTCATGGACATCGGACACGGAAATAGTTGAGGATCCTGGATCCTTATTACATGAAGTATCTCTTTAAGTGGACAGCATTCCATGCTCTTGGTAGCAAATCTCCTTCCATTGTTAATAATCGATATGCCCCCTTTCCTGCCTCAGCTTCAATAAGATAGGGACCTTCCCACTTTGGTACTAACTTGCCATCAGCAGGATTGGTGGTATTCTGAAATGCTTTCCTCAATACATGTCACCAACTTGGAATTTCTTGATCCTGACATTCTTATTGTAGGCTCCAGCCATCCTTTGTTGATAACTAGCCATTCTTATCCTTGCCAAATCCCTGAGTTCTTCTATGGTGTTGGGGATAGATTTTTCATAACTAAGGATCACGGACCCTCAAGTGCAGCCAGAATCACGGATCCTCAATTCTGTTTGAATTAAGGATCCTTAAAAGACGTTGCAGGATTAAGGATTCAGGATCCTCATTGTTATCCTAACACTAATGGTTGTTTCCATTATATTTAAGCTTGTTTTGTAGGAAGGAACAAGTAAGACTTGGTCTAGCCGATATTCTTGGGGAATATGCCCTCAATATGGGATGTTAGTTATTTAGTTTACTTCTATTTTTAAAAAGGGGATAACAAGCTTGAGTTAGAACAATTAGCAAACACACACACTCTTGCAAGCTCTCTGCAACTTATTGGCGATTTCATACATTTTGCACACTAGTGATCCTTGTAACAAGCTTGTTATCATCCCGAGTTGTAACGATCATTTGTTTAATTATAGTTGGTGATCGGTAGCTTCCATCACCCGAGGTTTTTTATGCCGGAGATCACACATTGATCAAGGGCTTTTTTCTCGTATAAATCCTTGTGTCACTTGTTTATTTCATTCACAAGTTGTTCATACATTTATTCATTGATTCAAGCATCAGTCCTCACAACCGAAGATTTGGTTGTATTATCCTTATCTGATTTTCGACCAAAACAGTTTGGCGCCCACCGTGGGGCAATTGGTGCTTCATTTCTGAAAAAAAAATGTCCATTGTGTTCATTTCGGTTCATCACCTTCAACCACATGGCTTCTTCAGCAAAGAACACTTCAAGCTCTATGCCGGCAGTCACTTCTTTAGAGGGCATTCCACCTTTGCCTCCACCACCTTTTGGATCCCAGAAGAATGCTGAGAATGCTGCGAAGAAACAAAGCCCTGTTTTCTTAAAACCACAAACTTCTGCTGTTTCTTCTAGCCCTTCTAACAGTGATCTTTATTCTTTGATTTTGCAGATGAGGGATTACATGCAGCAGGAGGACAAAACTAATGACAGGATCCTTCAAGAGATTGATGACATCAAAAAATTGAAGAGACCAGCGGAGGATCACTCTCCTTTGATGCCGAGATCATTGAATTTCGACACTCTAGTCATAACTAGACAACACTCTGCTCCAGCTGATGTCCAGCTTCAAGGTGGATCATTGGGAATGCGTTTTGGATCATCAACGATAACACAAGCTCAAGGATCCTACTTTCAGCCTTTAGGATCATCGTCTCAGTATCAGGGATCCTTCTTCAATTCCGGAGGATACGTGGGAGCACATACGGTTCAAGGATCCTCATCCCAGGGTCAGGGATTCTTTCAGGTTCAAGGATCCTCATCCCATGGTCCGGGATCCTTCCAGGCTCAAGGATCCTCATCCCAGGGTCAGGGATCCTTTCAGGTTCAAGGAACCTCATCCCAGGGTCCGGGATCCTTCCAGGCTCAAGGATCCTCATCCTAGGGTCAGGGATCCTTTCAGGTTCAAGGATCCTCATCCCAGGGTCCGGGATCCATCCAGGCTCAAGGATCCTCCTCACAGGTTCAGAGATCCTCATCTCAGGCTTATGGATCCATGGAGTATCCTCTGAGACCCCCAATTACAGCACATCAAGGATCCAACATCTTTCAGGATCAAGGTTTCTTAAGAAGTGTGCAACCCAGAAGTTCAGATGTCCATCTAGGAGACTTCATTCCAATGCAGACCATTGCTTCTACTGGTCCTTCAGTCATACCAGAATCCCATCAATATGGATTCACATCCGGAATTCCAAACCTGAATCCTCCAGGAGGTAACTGTTTTGGTAAAAAATCAGACGAGGATAATGCAACCAAACTCTTTGTTACGGGGTATGATGCTTGAATTGTTAAACACCAATGAGGATCACTATGAAATGAATTGCACAGGAGACACAAAGATTTATACGAGGAAAAAGCCCTTGATCAATGTATGATCTCCGGCCTAAAAAACCTCGGGTGATGGAAACTACCGATCACCAACTCAAATTAAACAATAATTCTTTTACAACTTCGGATGATAGCGAGCTAAATACAAGGATCACTATAGTGTATTGTGTAGAAATGTATGAAGAAATGCTAAGTGTTTTGCCAAGAGCTGGTGAGTGCGGTTGTACGAGTGTGTGTAGCCAAAAAATAGCCAAGTGTTGTCTAATTAGCTCGCTACCCCTTTTAAATTTAGTAAAATATCTAAATAACTAACTATCCGCAATTCATGCCTTCTCCCCACGATCTCCATAACGTTAACCATGGTCAAGCACGTGCGGAATAAGCGTGGAATATTCTTCAGGAACGTTACCAAGACTAAGTCCAAGCTGATATTCCTGCAAAACAATATCGAATTCAAAGCAGACAATCATTATTATAAGGATCCTCAGGATGATCCATGATCCTGATCCTGAAGCACTTCTGAGGATCACTAACTGACACAGAAGTAAGGATCACCAAAGAGGATAACAATTGAGGATCACAGGTCATTCAAAAATCCTCCCCTAACAATTGCCCCCAAAATATAAGGAGTAATATTGTAAATAAACGAGTTGTATTTTGTTGATCTTATCCGTAACAGACTAACGGATAACTAGCCGTTGAAGACGAACTAGCCGTTGCAAACCTGACGTCACTGAAGTGACAATCCTGCAAATCATCATTATAAATAGGAGTTAGAGATAGGATCAATTTGCATTTAAATCCGAGAGAAACTCCCTTTAAATTCTCAGTCGAAGATCAATCAGGTATCTCTTCTCTTATTTCTCCTTCTCTTACTCTGTTTTTCTTTCTTTACCAACATCACGTTAAGAATGATGCTCCGGTCCTCCCCCGCCAAGGATCACCAGAAGGATAGCCCCTTGAAGAGTCAAGGGATCATCAAAGACTCAGTGAATGAGAGGTGTTGCTTTACCGATCCTCAAGTAGATAAGATCCGGCACTGCTTTCCGGAGAACGCCTTTTTCAAACCCTTCGATCCCACTGTTCTGAGCGACTACATTTCTGAAACATGGGTTGCCTTTCCGGTTACCCCATTTACCATAGGATACACCTATCCTTTTCCAGCTTTTACCCAATCCTTTTTCTCCCTAACCGGCATCTCCTATATCCAAGCTATGCCGATGATCTGGAGGGTCTTATATACCCTTGAAAGGATCATAGAGCAGGAGGGGATTGATTTAGGAATGTCGGAACTGGCAGAGATGTATGATCTCACGACGTTTGGATCCCACCGATATCTGTTTAAGCGAAAACCCGGCGAAGAACATCCCATTTTTAAAGCCACCAAGAACGATACAAACTGGAAACGACGCTTTTTCTTTGTCAGAAGGGATACCATTCCAAACGGAAAGGATCTACCAAGGAAGTGGTCCACCCATGGTAGGACAGAGGATCTGAGAAGGATCACCAGGTAATCTTGCTCTTGTGGTAGGATCACTAATTCCCTTTTGTTTTATGTTATGCAGCTGTCACTGTTTCACACCTCATACCATCTCCTGATACTAAGGAAAGGCTTGCTGTTTTTAGAAGACTCGGTCCTGAAACAAGATCATTTAAGACAATCACCCAGGATTCTCAAGAGGTATCCTCAGGCTCAGTCACCATGTCAAGTAAGTATCCTGCTTTTTACATAGTTAAAGATTTAAATAAATAGTTAAATAGAAATAGGATAAGGATACTTATCTTGCTTTGAATGTGTAGGTGCCGGTAAAGCTTCCAAGCCTGCCTCCCAGTTCAACATGGCCGACCTTGACACTGTTCGATCCAGAAAGAAGAAGGCTATTGCCAGCCCTAGTGTCTCCATCCCCAAGGCACCCACTAAAGGAAGGGGCGGCAAGAAGAGGAAAAACTCCTAGATAGAGGACCTACAAGGCCTGCCACTGATCCGCCACCAGTTCCTTGAATACTTCAATGACGTGAGGATCACCAATTCTGCCTAGGTATCCTACTTATTTGAAGATCACCTGATCTTGAACTGCTTTGTCTCTTTTGCAGAAATTTGCTGAGATTGAAGACTACGTGGGGAGTGTTGAGGAGCTGGATAAGAAGATTGCTGACCTCCAACAAGTTGCAGTGCTCAAGGATCTTAAGATTGCTGATCTCGAAAAAGCCCTTCAAGACGCCAAGACTAAGACAGCTAGGATCTTGATAGACATTGACTACGAGAAGCATGATCTCATAGAAGGTGCAAAGGTCTCCGCTGCCATCACAATGTACAAGACAAAACTGAAGATGGCCGAGGAGGCTCAAGATCCTGACTTCGACAGAAGCAGCTGGGATGTTGAGGGCTGGAAGGCGAGGTTAGCTGATCTGGAAGATGATGAGGAGACTGAGGAGGTTTTGGCGATCGAGGCTGGAGGTAGTGGAAAGGATCAGGTGAAGGATACCGAAGCCGAAGGGGATGAGGATGCAGCGAAGGTGTAGGTTGCATGATTTGGCGATGATGGACATTCCTAGACGTAGCCGGAGCCCAATTTTTAAATTCAGTAGTAGTTTGTTTTGTGGTTGTGCTGTTTTAAAACAATGATGGTCTGGATTTGAACAATAGTTTTAGGATTAAGGATCTAGGATCCTTTAGACAATAGGTAGGATTACAAATGGTGGAGGGATCCTCTGTTTGGGGGATGAAGCCATTGTGATCCTGCCGCCTTTTGATTTCCTGCACTTGCTATAACCGCATTAACAATGGACACCCGTTGCCAACCCATGTGGACGGGCCACGTTTTGCTGGTAGAAACGTGGGTTGGCAATTTTGACAACCTTCCACAGTTAAACCTATGTTAATAAAATAACTTTAATCTTTTTTAGCTTATCTTATGTTGTTATCCTTGTTTGTCCTTTTAATTTTCAATTGTTTTGATGTACACTTGTCTGAGTAAGAAAAGTTGAACAACTTAGATAAAAAATTTAGGATATGATGCAGGATCAAATATCCTATAGTTGAAAATTTCCAAAAAGTGGTATATTTTAAGGATCATGAGTTCAGTTGTCAAAGTATTAGGGTTATTCAAATAATCAGTGAATAAAATCAAAATAGTTAAGGATCATACCTGAGGATCCAAGTTAGGATCCTAACCCTTAATACTATAACCAGGATAACCATAAGACAAACCTTAGTAAGAAGTAAGGATCAAGGATCCTTGGTTGTTTAACTTCGAAGACCTGAAATAGAACATAACTTGGGACTAAGCCATTATAAGATAAAAGTTAGCAACTGGGGACAAGCCCAAAGGATAACTGGGGACAAGCCCAAGGATAACTGGGGACAAGCCCAAGGATCGTGTGTGAACTGGAGTATGGCCCTAACTGGCGACTATCCGAACTTAGTGGCATGAAAATGCCAAAACCTTAGCTAACGTGAAAACGTTAGAAACCTTAAGAACGGATGTATGGTACGTCTATCATTATACGTAGGATCCTAGGTATAGCCAGTACAATGGAATTATCAGCCCCTAAAACGAGTACTGGTCCCACTGCCATGAACTATACCAGGATCAGCGTGCGCTACTGGCGGAACTGGGGTCAAGCCCAAATAACTGGGGTCAAACCCAAGTAACTAGTTGCTTTTGTGGATAATCATCCTTTTGCTAAGAGTACCTGAACCTTCAAAACTCAAAATCACGTGAAAGGGGGATAAAGGATGCAGGATCCTTATCCTTTTGTGAGAAAGTAAGGAAATGAAATAGTTTAAGATTAGAATGTTACCAAAATGAGGATCATCTGTGCTTTAAGGATCCTTTAAGGATATTTATCATGTGAGGATCATGGATCCTTATCACATGAAGTATTTCTTCAAATGGACAGCATTCCAGGCTCTAGGTAGCAAATCACCTTCCATTGTTAGCAATCGATATGCCCCCTTTCCTGCCTCAGCTTCAATCAAGTAAGGTCCTTCCCATTTTGGTGCCAACTTTCAATCAGCAGGATTGGAGGTATTCTGAAATGCTTTCCTTAGTACCATATCACCAACTTGGAATTTCCTGATCCTGACATTTTTGTTGTAGGCTCCAGCCATTCTTTGTTGATAACTGGCCATCCTTATCCTTGCCAAATCTCTGTTTCTTCTATAGTATCCAGGTCTTGAACCAAGTTCTCATCATTTTCCTCAGGATCACGAATACTTGTTCTAGCAGTTGGAACCACCATTTCTGTAGGGATCACTGATTCTGCCCCAAATACCAAAGAGAATGGAGTTTGGCCTGTAGCATTCTTAGGAGTTGTCCTATCAGCCCAAAGCACATAAGGTAGTTCTTCTGCCCATTTCCCTTTCTTGGATCCAAGCTTCTTCTTCAAATTGTTGATGATGATCTTATTGGAGGATTCTGCCTGACCATTAGCTTGTGGGTGGACTGGTGTTGATGTTATCATCTTAATCCCCCAGCTGTCACAAAAGTTAGTAGTTCTGCCCCCCAATAAATTGGGAACCATTATCACATATAATTTTAGAAGGAATACCAAATCTAGTTATAATATTTCTTTTAATGAAGGATATAACTTCCTTTTCTCTGACTTGGGCAAAAGCTTCAGCCTCTATCCACTTGGAGAAGTAATTAGTCATAGCAAGCATGAACACTTTTCCACCAGGTGCCTTAGGGAGCTTACCAACTATATCCATGCCCCATCTCATGAATGGCCAAGTGGAGGATATAGGATGCAATAATTCAGCTGGTTGATGAAGGATATTGCTGTGTCTCTGACAAGGATCACACTTCTTAGCATACTCCACAGCATCTTTCTTCATAGTTGGCCAATAGTATCCTGTCCTCAGGATCCTTGAGAATAATGCCCTGCCCCCAGTGTGGTTTCCACAATCTCCTTCATGGAAGTCTTTCAAAACTTCTTGGATTTCAAGATCCTCAATGCACCTTAAATATGGTCCTGCAAGAGATCATTTATACAACATATTATTTAAAATTGTGAATTGAGATACCTTAATTTTGAAAGCCCTGGGATTTTCTCCTGTAGGAATCTCTCCATGTTGTATGTATCTCATGATTGGAAGGATCCATGATCCTGAATGAGATTGATTATCATCTCTAGGGATGATTGCAGAATCCTCTCCTATCTCCATAGCCACATGATCCTCGATAGCCGGGGTCAGGATATGGATAATAGGGATCTTGATATCCTCCGGGATCTTCAAGGATGATCCTAAATTGGCTAATGCATCTGCCTCTGCATTCTCTTCCCTTGGTACCTGTGTCAAACTAAAGGATACAAAAGAGAGTGCCAATTCTTTGACTATCTCCAAATATTTTATTAGCTTTTCACCTTTAACAGCATAGGATCCATTAAAGTGATTAGTGATTAACAAAGAATCTACATGTACCTCAAGATACCTGATCCTCATATGCTTAGCAATTTGCAAGCCAGCTATCAAGGCTTCATATTCAGCCTCATTGTTAGTGGTTTGGAACTCACAAGCTATAGAGTGGGGTATTATGTCCCCCTGTGGCGATTTTAGTAGTATTCCAAGCCCTGTTCCTTTGACATTTGAGGATCCATCAGTATAGAGTATCCAAGGATCCTTGGTTTCCTCTAGCTGCTGAACTTCTAGCTCAGCTTCCTTTTGCAAATCACTACTGAAATCTGCCACAAAGTCGGCTAATGCTTGGGATTTAATGGCTGTCCTGGGCTCATATCTTATATCATATGCACTAAGCTTCACTGCCCACTTAGCCATTCTTCCTGACATTTCAGGTTTCCTGAGGACATTCTTGATTGGAAAATTAGTTTTGAAGATAATAGCATGAGTTTCAAAATAATGTCTCAATTTAGTAGATGCCATAATTAATGCGAGGATAAGTTTTTCTAAGTGTGAATACCTGGATTCGGCATCAAGTAAACTCTTACTTACATAATAGACAGGATGTTGTGTACCTTCGTGATCCTTAACAAGGACGGCACTTACTGCTTTCGAGGATACCGCGAGATATAAGGATAACAGATCTCCTTTTTCTGGTTTCATCAAAGCCGGGGCCGAGGATAGGTAATCCTTAAGAGCTCTTAAGGCACTTTCATGCTTCTCAGTCCACTTGAATTTCTTGTTCTTCCTTAGGATATCATAGAATTCCTTGCACTTTTATGAGGATTTGGATATGAATCTGTTTAAAGCTGCAATCCTGCCTGTTAACCTCTGAACATCCTTAGCATTAGCAGGTGACTTGATGTTCACTATAGCTTTGATTTGTTCTGGACTGGCTTCAATGCCTCTCTTTGTCACCATATATCCTAAGAATTTACCTTCTTTAACACCAAAGTGACATTTTGAAGGATTAACTTTCATGTTATATTTGTCAAGGATATTGAATGCTTCCTCCAAGTCTCTTAGGTGATCCTCGGCCTTTTTTGATTTTACTACCATATCGTCTATGTAAACCTCCATAGTTTGTCCAATCTGATCCTTGAACATCATATTCACTAGCCTTTGATAAGTTGCACCTGCATTTCTTAGTCCGAATGGCATAGCAATATAGCAGTATATACCACTTGGAGTCATGAAGGCTGTATCCTCTTGATCGGATGGTTCCATCTGAATTTGTTGAAATCCAGATGAAGCATCCATAAAAGTTAACAGTTCATGACCCGCAGTTGCATCCACCATGGAGTCAATGTGGGGTAATGGGAAAGGATCCTTGGGACATGCCTTATTTAAATCGGTGAAATCGACACATACCCTCCACTTTCCCCTTTTCTTTTGAACGACAACCACATTGGCCAACCATCTTGGATACTTGACCTCTCTAATCATACCTGCTCGGAGTAATTTCTCCACCTCCTCCTGGATAATGGCATTTCTTTCTGGTGCAAATTTTCTCCTTTTTTGATGGATTGGTTTGAAGGACCTATCAATGCCAAGTTTATGAGTGATTATATCTTTAGATATACCTGTCATGTCTTCGTGTTTCCATGCAAAGGTAGTCTTTCTCCTTTTGAGAAAGGATATGAGGTCTTCCTTTATTTCGCCAAGGATCCCTGATCCTATATAAACATTAGATTCAGGATCATCAGGATCCATAAGGATTTCTACTACATCCTGTTCTCTTGCCTCCAAGACATCCCTTGGAGGACGCTTTAATTGCTATTGCTCCCTTGACTTTGATGCTGGTTTCATTGATGAGGTGTAGCAGTTCTTAGCCTCTTGCTGATCACTATCAATCTTCACTATCCCCCAAGGACTAGGAAGCTTCACACATTGATGATAAGTGGATGGGACTGCCTTCATGTCATGTATCCAAGGCCTGCCAAGGATAACATTACAACAAGATAGACAGTCAATAACACAAAACTTTTGGTAAGAATGCAGGCCTTCGATATATATTGGGAGTTTAATGTCCCCCAGAGTATTCTTAGTCTCGCCACTGAATCCCACGAGCACAGAGAATCTTGGTATGATATCAGATTCAGGAATATTCATCTTCTTGAGGACATCAAGCTGGATAATGTTCACAGAGCTTCCTCCGTCTATAAGGATCCTGCGAACAAAATGGTTAGAAATAAAAAGAGTGATAACCAAACCATCATGATGAGGATCCTGAATGTCAACACGATCATCCTCATCAAAACTTATAACTTTTCCTTCGGAGACACTGGATGTTCGAATGGGTCTATCTCCATTATCCATCTTGGTTTCCTTTGCATGTATTTTAGCTGCAGAGAAGGATGTTCCACAAATGTCTGATCCTCCAGAAATAAAGTTTATAACTTGTGCATCTGCTGGAGGGGCTGGAGCTTTCTCTGGGATCCTTTCAGGATCCTGAGTCCTCGACTTCTTTCTCCCCAATAATTCTTTCAAGTGCCCCTTGCTCAAAAAGTATCCAATTTCTTTTCTCAGTGCGATGCATTCTTCGGTGAGATGCCCAAAATCTTCATGATATGCGCACCACTTTGACTTGTCTTTAGTCGCAGCTGGTCTGTCATTTTTCCTGGGCCATCTAGCTTTATCACCTAAATTCTGCATCGCAAGGATTAGTTCATTGTTATCAACAGAAAAGCAATATTCGAAAATTGGAGGATAATCCTCATCATCCTCTTCTTGTTCAACAGCATGCACATTCTGGTTATCAGATTTGTTATAGGATCTGAACTTGTTGTTCTTGAATGAGGATCCTTGCTTCTCTTGCTTTGAGGATCCTGCTAACCTCTCCTGGATCCTTTTGTCATCCTCTAGCCGGATGAACCTAAGGGCCCGGGTTCTTACCTCATCCAGATTCCTGCATGGTGTCATAACAAGATTATCATAGAACAATGAATCCCTAAGCAATCCCATTTTAAAGGCTTCAACAGCTGTAGCTATATCCAGGTTAGGGATATCCAAGGATTCTTTACTAAATTTAGTGATATAATCCCTTAATGATTCATTATGACCTTGGGTTATCCTATATCGATCACTAGTTAAACGCTCAAATTTTCTACTACAAGAAAACTGGTTATTAAATAGGTTAACTAGATTAGCAAACGAGGTAATAGAGTAAGGGGGAAGACTTAGCAGCCATTTAAGAGCCGATCCAGTAAGAGTGGATCCAAATCCCTTGCACAGACATGCTTCCTTTAACCTTTCTGGGATGGGATTAATCTCCATCCTTTCCCTGTATTGTGCTATGTGTTCTTCAGGATCTGTCGAGCCATCATACAACTTCATGGTAGGCACATGGAACCTCTTGGGTATCTCAGCATCATAGATTGGTGGTGCGAAACGAGATATCTCGTGGCTCCCATCTGCAATCTCTGGTATAGGCTTGACCACTCCTGGGACACTTGATATCATATCCTTTAACTTTTGAAATTCTCTGGCCATGGCATGATTGATACCTGTATCCTGCATAAGGCCATGGTTAGTGGTATAAGAATTATTGAAAGTGTTACCTCCCATTGGATTCAAATTAGGAAGAGCGGATGTGAATCCATATTGTTGAGGCTCTGGAATGACCGATGGACCAGTAGAAGCAATGGTCTGCATTGGAATGAAATCTCCCTGATGGATATCGGAACTCCCTGATTGCAAACTCCTTAAGGATCCCGGAATCTGGAAGGATCCCTGAAACTGAGAGGATCCTCGGACCTGGGAGGATCCTGGGACGTAGGAAGATCCTTGAACCTGGGAGGATCCTTGAAGATAGGAGGATCCTTGAACCTGGGAGGATCCTTGAAACTGAGAGGATCCTTGGACCTGGGAGGATCCTGGAACATAGGAGGATCCTTGAACCTGGGAGGATCCTTGAAACGGCCAGAATCCTTGAATCTGCTGCGCTCCTGAATATCCTCCTGAGCTTACGAAGGATCCTATATGCTGAGGATGGGATCCTGCTGGTTGCAAGTATGACCCTGAAGCCTGAGTCATTGCTGAGGATCCGTAATGCACTCCTTTTGGCCCTCCCACATGTTGAACATCTGGAACCGCTGAAGGCTGAGAAGTTATAACCGGAGTATCGAAATTCAAAGATCTGGGCATCAGTGGGGAATGATCCTCTGCCGATCTCTTCTGTTTCTTGATGTCTCCAATTTCTCTAAGAATCCTTTCATTGGTCTTATCCTGCTGCTGTATATGCTCCTTCATCTGCAAAATCAGAGTAAACAAGTCACTAGTATTAGGTGTATAAGAAGCAGAAGAAGTTGGAGGTTTTGAGAAAATGGGAGTTGGTTTCTTCTCGGCATTTTTCTGAGGTCCAGAAGGTGGTGGAGGCAAAGGTGGAATGCCCTGGGATGAATTGACCGCAGACATCGCACTGGATGTGTTCTTTGATGATGAAGCCATCTGCTTGGATGTAACAAACCGAAATGATCACAAAAATAAGAATTTCTTAGGAACGAAGCACCAATTGCCCCACGGTGGGCGCCAACCTGTTTTGGTAAAAAATCAGACGAGGATAATGCAACCAAACTCTTTGTTACGGGGTATG
>JARYGA010000918.1:0-26010 GCA_030545235.1 Helianthus tuberosus | reverse complement strand
TTAACAACAAAAAAGGAAATCAAGGGTCCATATCTGTTCACGCAGTTCACTCTTGGGAGGTTGTTCACGCTGGAACCCTACCCTATATATACATATATATATATATACATATATATATATACATATATGTATATATGTATATATTAGGGGTGTTCACGGTCCGGTTTCAAACCGTGAAACCGCCCAAATCGGTCATCGGTTTGGTTTCACGGATGTTTTTTTAATGATCTTTCGATCGGTTTCAATATTTTCAAACCGTAGCACACGGTTTGGTTCAGGTTTTATAGCAAAAACCAACCGTAAAAAACCGGACCGGACTGTATGATTTTATTTAATTATTTTTAAAATATTTTATAATATATATATATATATATATATATATAGGGTTAGGATTTAGAGAAAACGATAGAAAGTGTGAGAACGGTGAGAATGCTTATGGATCGTCCGATCAAAACAATCTATGGACTAGATTGCGCGGTGGCGTTTTCGTAAATAACATCAATTTTATTACGTGGACGCGCTTCATTAAGGGTAAAAGGGTCTTTTGACTTCTTCACACAAAACACCATCACATGAAATAAAACGCCAAAACAAAAATCACACACCATTCTAACTAAAAACGCCATTAGATAAAAAACGCCAAACTTAATTATAATAAAATCCCGCCTAAAAAACCGCCAAAAAGTCCTATATATACAACATCTCAGACCTTCAATTAAAAACACACACAAAAACCTAAACGCCATATTTAATATATCCCAACTTCCATCCAATTTATAACGCCAAAACATACAAAAACATTATTTGAGGTTTGTTGTCAATAAAGTTTAGCTGTATGGGGTGGACAACATTGTCAGTTATCTTTCTTAACCGAGGATTAACAATGTTGTCCATCTCATACAGAAAAACATTATTGATTTTAGCATGATCAAATTTTGAGGTTTAAGGTGCTTTTATTTGGTGACGTTCTTTTTATCGGTAAAACGCCAAAAAAGTTAAAAAATCGAACATCGTTCATTGAAAAATTAAAGATTGTTGCTGCATGAGATGGACAAATTTCTTCAAGAAAAAGATGCTGATGTCAGACTTTGTGCTTCCAAACAGCCACAAAAAAAAAACTACTTAAAAAAAATGAATCATACGAAAGCCGAACCAGCCAGTGAAGATGATTCAAAAAAGAAGAAAGAGACTGGTGACAGTGAAGATTTGGAAGATCAATTGTTTATATATTCTTTTTTTTTAATTTTCTTTTTCAGTTGATTGTTATATAATAAAAACGCCTATATAATAAAAACGCCAAACAGCCAAAATGTTTGTTTAAACGCTATCATGCCGTAAAACGCCCCCCAAAACTCTTAAACTATAATAAAATTACTTTGAAAAAGTATTATAAAAAACCCAAAAAATAAAAAAAAAAATAAAAAGCAAACTTGAAAATGTAACTAGAAATAGTAACTACAAAAGAGTAAAAAAGAAGAGTCGGAAAATTTATTATATTAGAATCTAAAACGCCAAACTTGAAAGACGGGACGTGTTACAGACTTCAGAGAAAAAAGCTTATCAAAAACAATAATTACAAACAGTAACTGAAACGACGAATACTTTATTATAATAATGCACCGCCTAACCTACGCCGCCAAAAGAAATCCTATAAAATAATAACTCTCAGCAACTTCCATTTAATCAAACCAAAAAAACAAACGCCAAAAAACTACTAAATACCACTCACTGCAAAACGCCAAAAAATTAAAAAATCAAAGATGGCTAATATGCTATCTTGGATATTCAGTATTGTTCTTCGTGAAGTTTCACTGAATGGATTGTTAGCTGAGAGGAGTAACTCAGAAAGATTTTGCTGCATGAGATGGACAAATCTTCAAGAAAAAGATACTGATGACAATCGAATGTCATTTTGTGTTCTTTGTTCTTGAATAAGGCTTGGATGAGGAAAAGAGATCAATAGCACTGAAGAGTGGGATGACTATAAAGATGAAGATAACGATGAAGAAAAAGTGAAAAACCCACCCACACGTCATAGATCTATGTACCCAAACATCCACAAAAAAGCCACTTCAACAGACGAGCAGGCAAAATAATCAAACCGATGGGTTTGTTAAGTTTTACATAAAACGCCATATATTTGGTGACAGTTCTTGTACTATTAAAGAAGAGAGAGACTGATGAAAGTGAAGATTGTTAAAAGAGATCCGATTATGATTTTAATTTATTTTCTTTGCTTCTATTTTTTTTCCTGTGGTTGTAATGTAATCTTACAATTGTAAAACGCCAAGATACCACAAAAGCCAAAATGTATATAAAAAATAATAGAACAATGGGCCATCTTGTTTAAAACGCCTTGAAAAAACGCCATTCAGATAGATTTCCTAACCGCCCTGGGGTTCCAATGGCATACGATTTGAAAAACGCCATAAATGCCATAAACGCTAAAATGTTAATACGATGAAACCATTAAACGCCATAATTATTGAATTTGGTTAATGCCAAAAATCTTAAACCCCAAAAAATAAAAAAATATTGGGAAAAGCGAAACTGGAAAAGCAGAAGATAAAAGGACAAAAAAGCCCATCCGCCCTTCTCTAAGCCGCGTGACACGTGTTGGGTCAGGATGCGTTCTCACACTTTTGAGCGTTTTCTCCTGATCTCATTTCTATATATATATATATATATATATATATATATATGGCAAGGATCATTTCAGAACCATAAATATTTACAGAACTCGCAGAGCTTCTAATAAACAATCTTTTTATTTATATTTTTTATGTTTAGGATAATTTTACCATCTATTATGTGTATTCTTATGATTACATACATGTTAAGAGTAATTTTATCATTTTTTATATGTAATTTTATAATTATACATATGTAAACTAGTTTATTACATTTATGTAATTAGTTATTACACATATATATAATTTGGCTATTAAACATATGTAAACTACTTTTAACATGTATGTAATCATAAAAATATATATAATAGATGATAAAAACATCCTAAATACAAAAAATATATATAAAATGATTGTTTATTAGGAGTTCTGAAAATTCTGCAATTATTTAGAGTTCTGAAATGAACCCAACCATATATATATATATATATATATATATATATATATATATATATATATATATATAGCGCTAAAATGAAAACCACCTCCAGTTGTAAGAACCGTGAGAACCACTCTCCACCAATTAGATTAAGCCAACAAAAAGGGTATTTTGGTCATTTACTCCAAATGTCTAATCTCTCTTTCTCTCTCTTCATTAATGGTAGCAGACATTTATATTTTAATCTCTCCTCTCTCTTCTCTTTCATCTCTGTCATTAAAATCTCATCCAACCTTCTTCTATTTCATCTCTCATCAGAGAACACACAAACCCTCAAAAATTGTTTACACAAACACATTAAAATCTCTGTCATTAAAATCTCATCCCTCCTTCTTCTATTTCATCTCCGTCTCTGCAGTAACCCACCATCGGCCACCTGAATCTGTTAAAGTATGAAGCTTTTTCCATCTTGAATTGTAACACCTCGAAAATTCACGTCCTATAATGTGTTAACACGTGTCATATGTTTAAACGTGTGAAAGAATGTTATTGAAGGATTAAAGTTGACAATCATGGAAAGTATGTGAATATACGGGTTCTAAATGTCAACAGTGAATGAATATATTGTACATTAACCCTACATGATGCCCATACCTTCAAACGAATAAATCATGGATCATACGAAGCTAAATATGAAAGAAAGTGAGAGATTTCAAACTACAGGGGTTAAATGTGTCAACATGTTTAAGTTATACCTCTGAGTGACCTTTTGACAAACCCAAAGCTTTGTAACGGTTAATTATGCTCAATAGAATACACGATATAAATTTCATAAAGTTTCGTTATCGTATGAGAAAGTTATGATCAAATTCGTATACAAGGGGTTAAAGCGTTAACGTTGAAAGTTATGACTTTTCGGGTAACAACAAAGTTAACCGAGGACTTAATAAAGTGGGTATAAGTCCTAAAGCCCTTATAGGTAAATATGGAGGGCTCAAATTGCAAGAATTAAGTTAGTTGCCCTTTCGAAAGGCCAAGGGACAATATGCAACAACTTGAAAATGTGAAAGCTGACAACAGGTCTCAGGCGGGCCGCGTAAAGGTTAACAAGACTTTACGCGGGCCGCGTCAGACGCCCAGATGCAGAAACTCTAGACAGCAGCCTATTTATGCGCACAACCGACCCAAAACAGATATTTTCACCTTGTGGGCGACCCCTAAGTGACTCCTAGAACCTTAGGGACATCTGTTGATGATCCATTATCAGTGGTAGCCCTTGTTGTCAATGATCTAAGTGCTTTTGATCACTATAAAAGGCCACTAAGTTGCAACCATTTCTTCACACCTTCCATCTGCACTTTGGATCATTTCTGGAGCTCAATACTTCTCTCAAAGCTTCACATTTCGTGCATAGGACTTCAGTAAGTATTCTTAACCTTCCTTAGTTAAGTTATTGCTTAGTTTTAGCTTAAAAGTCAAACCGTCGTAATTAACGGTTGACTTAACGATTAATCACTAATGGTCCAGTGATTAGTCGAGTTGAAAGTAGTTATAAGTTGGTAATTATGTGGGTAATAAACCCTTAAAAGGGTTCCCCCTGATTCCCACTCTAACTAGGTCAAATGTCGGGTCAAACTTGTTATTAAAAAGTCAACAGGATACTTAATTTCTAATTTATGCATGATTAGCAATGTAGATCATATACAACCTGTTTGATCATTTATACAACTTGGTAATTAGTGTAAGAACATGTCTAAACATGTTCAACCCGACAATTTAATGTTTAGACCCGGTTCGGAACCGAAAGTTGCAAAACTTTGACTTTTGCTTTGACTTCAGTTCTGACCCGTTTTGGTATGTTTTAGAAATACCTAAGAGCTCTATTTGGACCAGGTTACATGCTAGTATAACCCTCTGTGATTATACACCATGGTTCATTAGTTAACCAATTAATACGCATGATTCCGTTAATTGCTCATATGTTGACCATTATGCCCTTATTACCATAAAACGTGATTTTTGGAAAAGTAAAAGAGTAGAAACCTTAGTCCCTGATATATAAACTTGTACCCAAAGTTTGACATCAGTTTGAGGTGTAGTTTGAGAGTTCTGCTCATTAGCGTAAATTGAAAGCATTGTGTTAATTAAACAGCGTAATTAGCATATAGACGATTTAAACATACTTTTTGATATCAAACTTCTTACCCACTGATGTAATATATTATTTTGGGATTTTTGAAGATTTTTAATTAATTTTTGGCTGAGCATAACTTATAGTCATAGGCTTAATCCGGTAATTGTCGGTTTTGCCCTTACGGGCTATAAAATGAGTTTTACATATCTAATTGACTCCAAACCTTTTGCTACTGATTACATATGATAAATAAATTATTTTAAGCCTTCTGGAATAATAAAAATATCAGCTTTATGTATAGAACCTGGAAAATGACTTTTAATCGCCTTTTTAAGCGTTTTTAACGCATAGTATGTACTAGAACTATTTTAAACATACAAGGGTTGATACCTACTGATATTTTAGGTAAATTATAATATTTTAACAGTAAGCAAAGGTTGTTAAACTCAGACTTCAGTTTTGAGCTTTTCGGCTTATGTGAAATTACCAAAATGCCCCTTCGGTGCACAGTTTGGTTATAATTGATAAATTTCACATATATACTTTACCCTACTGTTATAAATTATTAAATTGAGTATTTTTGCTGATTACATCAGACCTGTAACTCAGGTTAATACTTAAACTCTTTCATAACCTTGAAAATGACCAAACTACCCCTACGGGGCATAGTTTGTGTTTAAATTCATTTCGGGCATAATAAATGACATCATACTGATGTCACAACATATTTGAGGCATATTAACTTAGGAAACCTGTATATGACTCTTACGTTCACCCGTTAGCCGAAACGGGTCAAACCTTAGCGGTTTTATCTCAAAATCCAGAATGTGTATAATATACCCATATTAAGCAAGTAGTCAAACTTGTCGGGTCTAAATCACATTCTAACCCGGTCTTCGCTTAATCGTGCGTATGAACCGTATCTTTGAAACTAACCGGTCTAAGCTTAAGCTTAATTAAAGACCCGTTAGGATTCTAATAGGTTATTATAAACCTCCGTTCTAGATTAGGAGTACCAGTAAAAGCTACTTGCATTTGCTTATTGTGATTATTACTTTGCTCAGGTAAATACTCTTAACTTATTTTCCCTATACGGGCTTGGGTTACGGTATATAAAATACCGCTTGGTCGGGCATTAAATCTTCCATCGTATGGTGGTTAATTGAATAATTTAATCGGCCCGTTTAAATATGTTTTGTTTGCTTAAAGCCTTTGGGGGGTTAATGACCATGTCCCGGATATCCTTGGCATCATTTTACGAAATGGCCACGACCTAAGCGTGGAGTGTTGGCGTACACTCGTCAGTGCATAAATAGATTATGTGGTGTGTCTATTGATCTTTAACCCGGCACGATCCGGGCTACTGAACGCATAAGGAACATGTAATTCTTTTACAAGATTATATATTTAAATAATTATCCTAAGTTATAAAATGTTTATGCCACGTGCATCCAAATCATTTTTAATCATTTTTAAAATGAGTCAGTTGATTGTATTTACCAGTGTAAACTGACGTATTTTCCCAAAAAGATTAAATGCAGGTACTAAGCGTAATAGGCTGGATTCGCTCCTTAGCATCAATAAAGAGTCTCGCAAGCTTAAGATGCCTATCGTCTGTTGAACTATTGTTTCTATTTTATTTTCGATCCGTCTGTGGATAAACAATCGACTGTTGTGATACACGATATTACAATATTATATTCGGTTGAATTATATCTTACAATTGCTTCCGCTGTGCATTTAAATATTGTGTTGTTTGACTATTATGTTGCCAACCACGTCACGATACTCCCCACCGGGCCCACCGGTGACACGTGGAATTCGGGGTGTGACAGGTTGGTATCAGAGCCAACACTGCGTGAATTAAACACTAGCCTTTTGTGTTTAATCTCAGTTACACAATTGCACATTCATAAACTTTCGAGTCTAGACATATAACATAGGACAAATTCTATTTTGTTTTGTTTTGTCCTTTATTTTATTTTATATATTCTTGTCGCTATCTTATGTTGTATTGACAGGATTAAATATGCCACCAAGATTCTTTCGACGAAGAGGACGAGGCAAGGGGCCAATCACCGCCCCCAATGACGACGAGGCAGGACCTTCGCAACGGCGAGCTCCTTCTACCACCGAGAGTGACGACCCTCGACAGAACCGAAGGAACCTTTTTGAGCCTGCGAGACGATCTGTTTCACACAGTTCGACGCCTCCCGTTCATAACTCTTATGGGCCACATTCGGAAAATGAGCCCGACAACCCTCAACCTTCTTACATACCTCTTCAGCGATCCTTATCGCATAATTCCTTTGGTAACCCCACACCTATTTTTAGGGGCCGGTTTAACCCGGCAAATTACATACAAGAACCAGTGGGTTTTAAGCCATTGGGGCCAGAGAATCATTTCTCCGGCAATCATGCAGAGGATATGGACGATGACACGAATCCCGTCGAGCCCGCAACCGAAACTCCCAACCATCCTATCGAGGTCGCGGATGGTTCGTCTTTCCATGGATCACCCTACCATGGTCCGGACAGTTACCTGGCATGATTTAATCAGCACGAGTGGTATTTTACACCCTCGCATCATTCGTCGCCTCACCAGTAGCAGCAGCAGCAGCAGGATCCCTCTGAGGATTCACGATTCGTGGCAGTCACGCCACCGCCTCCACCGCCTCCAGTTCAGCCGGCACCTCCGCAACCGCCGAGGCGTAGGAGAACCGGAGCACGTATGTCTGCACGAGAAGGAGATTTTCATTTTAGCTCTCCTCGACAATCAAGTGACAGTCATTATCCGCCACTTCAAGAAGATCCACAAATGGGTGGACCTTCGAGCCCAGTTGCACCGCAACCACCACCGATGGGTTTTGATAACCCAATTCCTGCCTACACTGGTTCAAGGACATATAACCCGTTTGGGCCGTCGCCTCACACCAACTACAATTACGCTGAAGCCGACCCATACTTGGTAGCGTCCAATTACAACGCCTTTAACCCTGAAGGACAGTATGGAGCTCCTTGGGGAGCAGGGTACCCAACTCATGGGTACCAAATACCTGTCAGACCTATAATTCGGCAACAATCACAGCCGCCTAGGTTCTCCCCACCAGAGCGTGAATAAATTCTGCAAAGGTTGGACCAAGTCGAGCGAGACTTTCACAGAGAGCGCAGGGAAAGACAAAGTTTCTTCCAAGGATTGACAAGCCTAATAAAAGGGAAGAGCAAGAAGGACCATTGAATCCTCCCACTGTTGTTGTAATTTTCCTTGTATCATTTGAGCCCCTGCGTGGGCCTGTCTTGCTTTATTAGCCCCTGTGTGGGTATGTTTGTTTGACCCCTGCGTGGGTCTATCTTTCTGTTAACCCCTACGAGGGTATGTTGTTGTACTTTTATTTAAATCAAGTCCCTGCATGGACAATTATCTGTGTATTTAGTCCCTGCGTGGACTTATGATTTTAGTCCATGCGAGGACATTTATCTTATGTTTAGTCCTTACGTGGACTAGTATGTTTGTTTGACCCCTGCGTGGGTCTATCTTTCTGTTAACCCCTACGAGGGTATGTTGTTGTACTTTTATTTAAATCAAGTCCCTGTGTGGACAATTATCTGTGTATTTAGTCCCTGCGTGGACTAGTATGTTGTTTGACCCCTGCGTGGGTATGTTGCTTTGTTAAAAAGTCCCGTTTAGGGCGATATGTAACCTATTAATAATTAATGGAATGTTTAATTTATAAATTTCATTTTTGTCGCTATGTGCATAAATATATTATATATGAAATAAATAAATCAAAATCATTCCTTTTAATAATAATCTGCCTATTAAATATTGAATAAGAATCTTAAGAGTGAAACCTAGCCTGAGTGTCATTATAAAGACCTGGCCAAGATGGTAAGACCTGTTTAAGACATTCATATCCCTGTTAACATCTGTAAACATGTTAACCCTCCTGGCAGATGTGATTCGTTAAAATCACACACGTCATTCTTATATAAGGACTCTTCAAAAGATTCCTAACCCAAATTAATGATCTCTGAATCATGGGTTTAAATCATCAATTAAGATGGTCATATTTTGGCCATACATTGGTAATATAATGCCTACGGGCCCTGCTCATTTCTACATGAGCCAAAAGACAGTGGTAGCTATGACTCCCTGTCAGAAAAAGGTAATGAACTATGTTCAAACCTCAATGCTTTGATTCTCTGAAATCATAGCTTATAATTTATAAATGTCCTTGTGACTAGGCCTTTTGTGCTATTAATAAAACTGATATTGTTTTATAATTAGGATAAATTATAATAAAATCCTAAATAAATACGATTAATAAATTAACCAAATATGGTCTATATTACCATGGTTAATGAATTGCCATAAAAGACAATTCCATAATAAACTCCCAAGTAAACTATTGTCCTTGTTTTATGTAACAGTTCAATTAAAATGGCTGACTCAGATGAAATTAATAGTCACCCAGTGGAGAATAATGATAACGCCCGAATTAATCTAACGGGTGCCGAACTGAAAGCGTTAATAGACGACGCAGTTACAAAGGCCTTGGAGCGGCAGTATGAAGAATATAGTGGAACTCGAAGTAGGACCTTATCTACCCCGCATTCAAAGCCACCTTCCAAGAAGGAAGAACCCAAGAAGAATGATGATCGACACTCCTCAAACCACAACAGTGCTCCATCTCAACCGATTGTAATGAATCAAGGACCCCGTGATAAGGGTTGCTCATACAAATACTTTGTTTCATGTAAGCCCAGGGATTTCACTGGGGAAAAAGGAGCCATTGACTGTATGACATGGCTAGACGAGATGGACACAGTTGTTGATATCAGTGGATGCGCTGAGAAAGATGTGGTAAAGTTTGTGTCGCAATCTTTTAAAGGCGAGGCTTTAGCCTGGTGGAGATCACTGATCCAAGCCACTGGGAAGATCCCTTTGTACAACATGGCTTGGGAACAATTCGTTGCCCTCATCAGGGATAACTACTGTCCTCAGCACGAGGTCGAAAAGATTGAATCAGATTTTCTTTCGTTGGTGATGACCAATCTAGATTGCCAAGCTTACCTCACGAGCTTTAATACCATGTCGAGGTTGGTTCCGTATTTGGTAACTCCGGAACCCAAACGAATCGCTCGTTTCATTGGGGGTTTAGCCCCGGAGATAAAGGCAAGCGTAAAGGCATCTCGACCGACTACTTTCAGATCTGTGGCTGACATATCTTTGTCCCTCACTTTGGACGCGGTCAGACAAAGATCGCTGAGGAACAAAGATGCTGAGAAGAGAAAACGTAAAGATGATAATTCACGGAGGTCAAACAAGAAGCACTGAGGAAATGGTGACAACAAGAAGGGGTCTGAGTCCAGGAAAGATGGGCATCAGTCTGGTGAGAAGCCCAAGTGCAAAATTTGCAAGAAACAACACTTTGGAAAGTGCAGACTCGACTCAAACTCGCAGAATCAGTCAAGAACTTTTACTTGCGGGATATGCAAGTCCAAGGACCACAAGACCTTGGATTGCAAGAAGCTGAAAGATGCAACGTGCTACAGTTGCAATGAAAAGGGGCACACTAAGACCAACTGCCCTAAATACGCCAAGAAAGCTGATGAAGGAAAGAAGACCAATGCTAGGGTCTTCAGGATGGATGCTAAGGAAGCAGTTCTAGACGACAATGTGATTACAGGTACTTTCCTTGTAAATGATGTCTATGCAAGAGTACTTTTTGACTCAGGCGCTGATAAGTCTTTCGTAGATAATAAGTTTTACAAATTGCTGAATTTACCTGTCAGAACCTTAAGTGTGAATTATGAGGTGGAGTTAGCAGATGGCACCATAGAAACCGCCTCAACCATATTAGATGGATGTTTCATATCCATTAAGAACCACTCTTTTCCTTTGTCTCTACTTCCTTTGAAGTTAGCCGGTTTTGACATCGTTTTAGGCATGGACTGGTTATCTCGTAACCAGGCCCAGATTGTCTGCAATAAAAAGCAAGTGGTGATCAAGACTCCATCTGGTGAACCACTTACCATTCAGGGAGATACCCGGTATGGACTGCCTGAGCAAGTGACTATGCTCAAAGCCTCGAGATGTTTGAAGAAGGCTGTGTCATCTACATGGCCCAGGTTACTTTTGATGAGCCGAAACCCAAGATGGAAGACATCCCAGTCATTTCTGAATACTCGGAGGTTTTCCTGGAAGAACTACCTGGTTTGCCACCAGATAGGCAAGTGGAATTCAGAATCGACATCATCCCTGGAGCAGCACCTGTTGCTAGAGCGCCTTACAGGTTGGCACCAACAGAGATGAATGAATTGAGAACACAACTGGATGAACTGCTAGCTAAAGGTTTCATTAAACCAAGTTCGTCTCCTTGGGGAGCGCCAGTCTTGTTTGTCAAAAAGAAGGATGGATCGATGCGTCTGTGCATCGATTACCGTGAACTTAATAAGGTCACAATAAAGAATAGGTATCCTTTGCCCAGGATCGACGATTTGTTCGATCAATTGCAAGGAGCAAGTTATTTATCGAAGATTGACTTGAGGTCAGGCTACCACCAATTGAAGGTTAGAGATGAAGACGTACATAAAACCGCATTTAGGACTCCTTATGGTCATTACGAGTTCCTAGTGATGCCTTTTGGGCTCACTAATGCACCTGCCGCGTTCATGGATCTCATGAATCGCGTTTGCAAACCATACTTAGATAAATTCGTCATCGTTTTCATCGATGACATTCTCATGTATTCGAAGAACCAAGCTGACCATGAGAAACACCTTCGCTGTATTCTCAAACTGCTGCATCATGAGAAGCTCTATGCCAAATTCTCTAAATGTGAATTTTGGCTTCGAGAAGTCCAATTCCTTGGACACGTGGTTAGTGAGCGTGGTATCCAAGTGGATCCTGCTAAGGTGGAAGCCGTTATGAACTGGCAAGAGCCAAAGACGCCTACAGAGATTCGTAGCTTCCTGGGATTGGCAGGATATTACAGGCGTTTCATTGAAAATTTTTCAAGGATTGTTGCACCCCTAACTTCCTTGACTAGGAAGAAAATAAAGTTTGATTGGGGTCCTAAGCAGCAGGAATCCTTTGATATTTTGAAGCAGAAGTTGAGCAATGCTCCTGTACTGTCTTTGCCTGAAGGTACTGAAGAATTTGTAGTTTACTGCGATGCATCACACACTGGCATGGGGTGTGTGCTTATGCAGAAAGGCAAGGTTATTGCCTATGCTTCAAGATAGTTAAAGGTGCATGAAAAGAATTACACCACCCATGACTTGGAGTTGGGTGCCGTTGTATTTGCACTAAAACTGTGGAGGCATTATTTGTATGGTATCAAGTGTGTGATCTATTCTGATCACAAGAGCCTTCAACATCTGTTTAATCAGAAGGATTTAAACATGAGGCAACGCCGATGGATGGAAACATTGAATGATTATGATTGTGAAATCAGATACCATCCAGGCAAGGCGAATGTAGTTGCCGATGCCTTGAGTCGAAAGGAAAGGATGAAACCCATCCGAATCAATGCCAAGAGCATTGAGATAAAGAACAGTTTGAATGAAAGGTTGTTAGCTACACAGAAGGAAGCTGTGTTGGAAGCTAACTATCCTAATGAAAAACTAGGGGTAACTGAGGAGCAGTTATCTCTTAGCAAGGATGGAATCCTGAGATTAAATGGACGAATATGGGTTCCAATTTATGGAGGATTTCGAGATGTCATCCTCCAGGAAGCCCATAGTTCCAAATACTCCGTTCATCCTGGAGCTGATAAGATGTACCAGGATCTAAGGGCAAATTATTGGTGGATAGGCTTGAAGAAGTCTGTAGCCACCTATGTAGCTAAATGCTTGACATGTGCGCAAGTCAAAGCCGAGCATCAGAAACCGTCAGGTTTGCTACAACAGCCTGAACTTCCCACTTGGAAATGGGAAATGGTAACTATGGATTTTATCACCAAGTTACCTAAGACAAGGAAAGGAAACGATACCATTTGGGTGATCGTAGACAGACTGACTAAGTCAGCACATTTCCTGCCCATTAAGGAGACTTACAGCTCCGACATGTTAGCCCAGTTATACGTCGATAAGATTGTAGCTTTAGATGGCATACCTGTGTCTATTATCTCCGACAGGGATACTAGATACACGTCACATTTTTGGAAAAGTTTCCAACAATCTTTGGGCACGCGTTTGAATTTTAGTACGGCTTACCATCCTCAGACGGACGGCCAGAGTGAGCGTACTATTCAAACGTTGGAAGACATGCTTCGTGCATGTGTGATTGACCTGGGTGGTAGTTGGGATAAGCACCTACTGTTAATCGAATTCTCCTACAAAAATAGCTACCATACCAGCATTAAGGCTGCGCCTTTTGAGGCATTATACGGTAGAAAGTGTAGAACGCCCGTCTGTTGGGCGGAAGTTGGAGATGTCCAATTATCAGGACCAGAGATAGTCTTTGAAACGACGGACAAGATTGTCCAGATTCGTGACCGTCTCAAGGCTGCCCGAGATAGGCAGAAGAGTTACGCAGATCCAAAGCGTAAACCTATGAAATTTGAAGTAGGTGACAAAGTCTTGCTTAAAGTATCACCCTGGAAGGGAGTGATGCGATTTGGTAAGAAAGGTAAGTTAAGCCCGAGGTATATAGGACCATTCGAGATCATCGAATGTGTTGGATCAGTGGCTTACAAGTTAAATTTACCTGAAGAGCTCAGTGGTATTCATAACGTATTCCACGTCTGCAATCTGAAGAAATGCCTGGCTGACGAGTCGCTAGTCATACCACAAACAGATGTGCATATAGATGAGAGCTTTAAATTTGTGGAGAAACCATTGTCGATTGAAGATCGACAGGTTAAGAAGCTTCGAAGAAAGCATGTGCCTATTGTAAAGGTAAAATGGGATGCCCGTAGAGGTCCCGAATATACGTGGGAGGTTGAATCCACAATGAAAGAAAAGTACCCTCATTTGTTTCAATAAATCTCGAGGTCGAGATTTCTTTTAAGGGGGTGAGGATGTAACACCTCGAAAATTCACGTCCTATAATGTGTTGACACGTGTCATATGTTTAAACGTGTGAAAGAATGTTATTGAAGGATTAAAGTTGACAATCATGGAAAGTATGTGAATATACGGGTTCTAAATGTCAACAGTGAATGAATATATTGTACATTAACCCTACCTGATGCCCATACCTTCAAACGAATAAATCATGGATCATACGAAGCTAAATATGAAAGAAAGTGAGAGATTTCAAACTACAGGGGTTAAATGTGTCAACATGTTTAAATTATACCTCTGAGTGACCTTTTGACAAACCTGAAGCTTTGTAACGGTTAATTATGCTCACTAGAATACACGATATAAATTTCATAAAGTTTCGTTATGGTATGAGAAAGTTATGATCAAATTCGTATACAAGGGGTTAAAGCGTCAACGTTGAAAGTTATGACTTTTCGGGTAACAATAAAGTTAACCGAGGACTTAATAAAGTGGGTATAAGTCCTAAAGCCCATATAGGTAAATATGGAGGGCTCAAATTGGAAGAATTAAGTTAGTTACCCTTTAGAAAGGCCAAGGGACAATATGCAACAACTTGAAAATGTGAAAGCTGACAACAGGTCTCAGGCGGGCCGCGTAAAGGTTAACAAGACTTTACGCGGGCCGCGTCAGACGCCCAGATGCAGAAACTCCAGACAGCAGCCTGTTTATGCGCACAACCGACCCAAAACAGATATTTTCACCTTGTGGGCGACCCCTAAGTGACTCCTAGAACCTTAGGGACATCTGTTGATGATCCATTATCAGTGGTAGCCCTTGTTGTCAATGATCTAAGTGCTTTTGATCACTATAAAAGGCCACTAAGTTGCAACCATTTCTTCACACCTTCCATCTGCACTTTGGATCATTTCTGGAGCTCAAGACTTCTCTCTAAGCTTCACATTTCGTGCATAGGACTTCAGTAAGTATTCTTAACCTTCCTTAGTTAAGTTATTGCTTAGTTTTAGCTTAAAAGTCAAACCGTCGTAATTAACGGTTGACTTAACGATTAATCACTAATGGTCCAGTGATTAGTCGAATTGAAAGTAGTTATAAGTTGGTAATTATGTGGGTAAAAAACCCTTAAAAGGGTTCCCCTGATTCCCACTCTAACTAGGTCAAATGTCGGGTCAAACTTGTTATTAAAAAGTCAACAGGATACTTAATTTCTAATTTATGCATGATTAGCAATGTAGATCATATACAACCTGTTTGATCATTTATACAACTTGGTAATTAGTGTAAGAACATGTCTAAACATGTTCAACCCGACAATTTACTGTTTAGACCCGGTTCGGAACCGAAAGTCGCAAAACTTTGACTTTTGCTTTGACTTCAGTTCTGACCCGTTTTGGTATGTTTTAGAAATACCTAAGAGCTCTATTTGGACCAGGTTACATGCTAGTATAACCCTCTGTGATTATACACCATGGTTCATTAGTTAACCAATTAATACGCATGATTCCGTTAATTGCTCATATGTTGACCATTATGCCCTTATTACCATAAAACGTGATTTTTGGAAAAGTAAAAGAGTAGAAACCTTAGTCCCTGATATATAAACTTGTACCCAAAGTTTGATATCAGTTTGAGGTGTAGTTTGAGAGTTATGCTCATTAGCGTAAATTGAAAGCTTTTTGTTAATTAAACGGCGTAATTAGCATATAGACGATTTAAACAAACTTTTTGATATCAAACTTGTTACCCACTGATGTAATATATTATTTTGGGATTTTTGAAGATTTTTAATTAATTTTTGGCTGAGCATAACTTATAGTCATAGGCTTAATCCGGTAATTGTCAGTTTTGCCCTTACGGGCTATAAAATGAGTTTTACATATCTAATTGACTCCAAACCTTTTGCTACTGATTACATATGATAAATAAATTATTTTAAGCCTTCTGGAATAATAAAAATATCAGCTTTATGTATAGAACCCGGAAAATGGCTTTTAATCGCCTTTTTAAGCGTTTTTAACGCATAGTATGTACTAGAACTATTTTAAACATACAAGGGTTGATACCTACTGATATTTTAGGTAAATTATAATATTTTAACAGTAAGCAAAGGTTGTTAAACTCAGACTTCAGTTTTGAGCTTTTCGGCTTATGTGAAATTACCAAAATGCCCCTTTGGTGCATAGTTTGGTTATAATTGATAAATTTCACATATATACTTTACCCTACTGTTATAACTTATTAAATTGAGTATTTTTTCTGATTACATCAGACCTGTAACTCAGGTTAATACTTAAATTCTTTCATAACCTTGAAAATGACCAAACTACCCCTACGGGGCATAGTTTGTGTTTAAATTCATTTCGGGCATAATAAATGACATCATACTGATGTCACAACATATTTGAGGCATATTAACTTAGGAAACCTGTATATGGCTATTACGTTCACCCGTTACGCTTATTACGCGTTCGGTTCGGTTTATGTAACTAGTTTACATAAATTAGCCGAAACGGGTCAAACCTTAGCGGTTTTATCTCAAAATCCAGAATGTGTATAATATACCCATATTAAGAAAGTAGTCAAACTTTTCGGGTCTAAATCACATTCTAACCCGGTCTTCGCTTAATCGTGCGTACGAACCGTATCTTTGAAACTAACCGGTCTAAGCTTAAGCTTAATTAAAGACCCGTTAGGATTCTAATAGGTTATTATAAACCTCCATTCCAGATTAGGAGTACCAGTAAAAGCTACTTGCATTTGCTTATTGTGATTATTACTTTGCTCAGGTAAATACTCTTAACTTATTTTCCCTATACGGGCTTGGGTTACGGTATATAAAATACCGCTTGGTCGGGCATTAAATCTTCCATCGTATGGTGGTTAATTGAATAATTTAATCAGCCCGTTTAAATATGTTTTGTTTGCTTAAAGCCTTTGGGGGGTTAATGACCATGTCCCAGATATCCTTGGCATCATTTTACGAAATGGCCACGACCTAAGCGCGGAGTGTAGGCGTACACTCGTCAGTGCATAAATAGATTATGTGGTGTGTCTATTGATCTTTAACCCGGCACGATCCGGGCTACTGAACGCATAAGGAACATGTAATTCTTTTACAAGATTATATATTTAAATAATTATCCCAAGTTATAAAATGTTTATGCCACGTGCATCCAAATCATTTTAATCATTTTTAAAATGAGTAAGTTGAATGTATTTACCAGTGTAAACTGACGTATTTTCCCAAAAAGATTAAATGCAGGTACTAAGCGTAATAGGCTGGATTCGCTCCTTAGCATCAATAAAGAGTCTCGCAAGCTTAAGATGCCTATCGTCTGTTGAACTATTGTTTCCATTTTATTTTTGATCCGTCTGTGGATAAACAATCGACTGTTGTGATACACGATATTACAATATTATATTCGGTTGAATTATATCTTACAATTGCTTCCGCTGTGCATTTAAATATTGTGTTGTTTGACTATTATGTTGCCAACCACGTCACGATACTCCCCACCGGGCCCACCGGTGACACGTGGAATTCGAGGTGTGACATGAATTTGCCAGGGGGTGATGGGATATTATTCAGATGAGATGTAGATAGCTTCATGTATACCAAGAAGTGATAAAGTTGAAATCTTGAATGAATCTTGATGAAATCTTGAATTATTTGAGGGAAGAAGAAAAGGGTTGGTTGTTTTAGAGAGAGAAAGGGAAACACGCCGACGGCGGCTCCGGTGATGTTCTCGGTCGTCTACGATGAAGATGGGACGGCGACGGAGATGGGACGGCAACGAAGGTGGATGGTTTCTGCTTCTAGGTTTTCTGCGACGGCGACGGAGGTGGATGGAGGCGGAAGACGGTGGTGGAAGGTGGTTGGTCGGCGACGGAGATGGGACGACGACGGAGATGGTTTCTACTTCTGGGTTTTCTAGTGACCCTGCATTTTCGGTATGTTGTTTGTGTAAATATTTGTGCCATGAGCATTCAAGATTTTGTGTAATTTGTTTAGTTGGTGTGGGTGTGTCAAGATTACAGTTTTGTTTTCATTTTTGTTATCTTTTTTTGTTTAGTGAGTGTTGTGTAACATTAGGCTTCAAGATTTTGTGTAATTTGTTTAGGGGATGTGTCAAGATTACATTTTTATTTGGTTTTTGTAATCTTTGTTGTTTTATGAGTGTTATGTGTTTTGTTGGGTGAATCTTTAAGTCAAATATTTGTTTTGGGTGTGTGTAAATGCAAAAAAATTGTCGTAAAAAAAGTTTAAAACCGTTAAAAAATTTAACATAAAACGTAAAACGTTAAAAATTTAATGTAAAACGTAAAAATTTTAACGTAAAACGTAAAAAGTTTAAATTTAACGTAAAACTTAAAACGTAAAAAATTTAACGTAAAACGTAAATCGTAAAAACTTTAACGTAAAACGTAAAAATTTTAACGTAAAACGTAAAAAGTTAACCTAAAACGTGACGTTTTACGTAAAACGTAAAACGTAAAAAGTTTAAAAAGTTTAACGTAAAACGTAAACTTTTTAACGTAAAACGTAAAACTTTTTCTACGTAAATTGTAAAACGTAAAAAACCGTGTGATAAAACGGCGCTTAAACAAGGGGCGTGAATACGGGGCATAAAAACGCCGCGAAAAAAAGGGACGTAAAAAACGACGTGTTAAAATGGGACGTAAAAAACGGCGCGTTAAAAAACGACGCTTGAAAAAGCCGAGCGTAAGAAACGGCGTGCAAAAACGACGCGTAAAAAAACGATGAAAAAGCCGGGCGTAAAAACGGCGTGCAAAAACCGGCGCGCAAAAAAAATCGTTTCGTTAAAAAATTTTGAATTTAAAAATGTTTTTAATAAAAAATTCTGTTTAAAAAATAAAAACTAATATAATAAAAACTAATAAAGATTAAAAGATAAAAAAGAGTAATTTTACTAAACTACCCATTTGGATTAAAATATTAAAGATATAATAAGACAAAATGTATTTAATATTAATTTTAGTTACTTTAAATCTCATCCATCCATCTTGTTGATCTAGTGGCTAGAAAATGGTTCTCTCGGTTCTTACAACTGAAGGTGGTTTTCATTTTAGCGCTCACCTATATATATATATATATAATTATGTTATATACATAGATAAATTCATAGTTCTATTTTCAGTTTTAACTAATGTAAAACATAATTGGGCTAAGCCCATTCTAACACGTCACTACTGGCCCCAAACTTTGTGTTAGCTTTTAAAACCCTAAAAACCTACTCATATATGTTCAGTGTTCAGACAAAACCCAACAACTCCTCACAAACCTACTTATATAGGAGAAGGATCCGTTAGGAACCATCCTTTATTGCGAGAACCGCGAGAACCAATGTGAATATAACAAAAAATACATAAAAAACACATTTTTTAATATTTTAAAGTCAAAATCGCTAATTTTTGTGTGTTTTTTAGATTTTTTTTGGTTTTTTGGGGGTTTAGTTTTTAGAATTTTAGCTTGGGTGGGGGGTGAGGGCGGGGGGGGGGGGGGGGGGGGTTAGGTCTTTTTTTTAGGTTTTTTTTGTTATGTTCATATTGGTTCTCACAATAAAGGTGGTTCTTAAATGAACCTTACCCTATATATATATAGGGTAGGAGTTGGCTACAAAGCCAACTTTTCCTACAAAGTGTAGGAAGCCATAACCTTGTGACATGTGGCAATTAGTTATTTTAATCAAAAGGGCATCATGGTAATTTGATAATTATTTTAATTATGGAATATATTATATCCTAAACTAACAAATGAGAATTTTAAGGAAACTGAATATCTCTTTGATTTCAAATGCGATGGTTATTAATGATTATAATATAATCACTACAACATATTGACATTCAATTCGTATTTCATCTAGTTTGTCACATTGTGTTTTACCACTAAAACACACATGAACACATCTACGTTGTGTTTTAGCAGCTAGTTAGTAAGTCGTCACGTTGTGTTTTAGCAGTCAGTAATTGTAACTAGTTCATCACATTGTGTTTTATCATAAACAAAGTCTTGACGTTGTGTTTTAGCAGCCAGTCACTAGTTCGTCAAATTGTGTTTTATCACTAAAATACACTACTATGAACACATATAGATCCGATTTATCATTATTTTTCATATGATTTGGTGTTTTCGAATGTGAGGGATTCGAGGAGAGAGAAAATCGTGACAATTATGGAAGTGGTTTTACGATTGTTAGTTATTTCCTTATTTAAAATAAGATAAATGATACATTTACCCCCAATCAATTAAAATAGCTTATTTTTAAGATACATATATTACCAAAATGCCACCAAAATGATCTCAACCATCAAACACACTCATCCAATGGTCAAGATCACTTCCTACACTTTGTAGGAAAAACACACTTTGTAGAGGAACCCCACCCATATATATATATATAGGGTTAGGTTAACGTACAAATGCCCTTATCGTACATTACGTACGCTACAATCTCAGCCGTCCGATCATCTTCCCGCATTGAATTCGCATGTTGTTTTTTTGTAACAATTTCGCATGTTGGTTTTTTAACATGCGATTTCATCAAAATTACCACATGCGAAATTGTTACAAAAAAACAACATGCTATTTCATCAAAATTATCACATGCGAAATTGGTACAAAAAACAACATGCGAATTCATAAAAAATTATCACATGCGAAATTGTTATAAAAAAACAACATGCTATTTCATCAAAATTATCACATGCGAAATTGGTACAAAA
This sequence comes from Helianthus tuberosus, assembly GCA_030545235.1. Taxonomy (NCBI): domain Eukaryota; kingdom Viridiplantae; phylum Streptophyta; class Magnoliopsida; order Asterales; family Asteraceae; genus Helianthus; species Helianthus tuberosus. The sequence goes on along the minus strand of JARYGA010000918.1, from coordinate 5,051 downwards.
AAACAACATGCGAATTCATAAAAAATTATCACATGCGAAATTGTTATAAAAAAACAACATGCGATTTTAAAATGCGGGAAGATGATCTGACTGCTGAGATTGAATCGTACGTAATGTACGATAAGCAATATTGTACAGTACTCTTTACCTATATATATATAGTGTGAGGTTCATTGGGGAACACTAAAAATGTGGGGAACAATGCGGAACCGACTCAAACGAACTCCGATTGGACTCATTCCAGCTAGGCCTGTAAATGAACCAAACGTTCATGAACTTGTTTGGCGGGAAGTTCGTTTATATTCGTTTATTTAACAATCGAATGAACACGAACAAAAAAACTTGTTCGTTTAATTAATTGAACGAACATGAACACACCTTGTGTTCGTTCATTTATGTTCGTGAACATTCTTTTTTGTTCGTTCATGTATGTTCGTGAATGTTCGTTTATCTACGTTCGTTTATGTTCGTTTAAATTTTAATAAATACATAAATAGTTATATTTATATAAATAATAGGTTTTCTAACTAGTTATATAAATATAACTAATTAGTAGATCTATGAATCCTTATTTAGATGTGTTTTCGAATGAAATGTAATATATTAGACTTGTTTCTTCAATCATGTTAGTTTATATCTGTTCAAATATGTTTAGTTAATTTTTTTATGTTCGTTTATGTTTGTGAACTGTTCGTTTAGGCTTTAAACGAACGAACATAAACGAACACGAACATGCCCGATTTCTTAATGAACGAACACGAACAAAAAAATGTGTTCGATTATATGTTCGTGTTCGGTTAAAGTTAAATGAACGAACACGAACATCGTGTTCGTTCAGTTCGTTTACAGGCCTAATTCCAGCGGCGTTGGAACCGGCTCGTCAAACCCTAACTAGGAGCTCTTAACCCAAAACCCTAAATCATAACCCCTAAACCCTAAATATATTAGGGTTTGGCTTTTAGGGTTTGGCTTTAGGGTTTGGCTTTAGGGTTTAGCTTTATGGTTTAGGGTTTAGCCTTTAGGGTTTATAGTTTAGATTTTATAGTTTAACTTAGGTTTTAGCCTTATTTTTTATCTTTAGGGTTTAGAGTTTAGGAGTTAGGATTTAGGGTTAAGAGATCCTAGTTAGGGTTCGATGAGCCGGTCCAACGCCGCTGGAATGAGTCCAATCAGAGTTCGTTTGAGTCGGCTCCCCCACTGTTCCTCACTTCTTTAGTGTTCCCCAATGAACCTTCTCCTATATATATATATATATGTAGGAGAAGGATCCGTTAGGAACCACCCTTTATTGCGAGAACCGCAAGAACCAATGTGAACACAACCAAAATACCTAAAAATAGCAAAAAATCACATAATTTTTTTTTATAAAAAAATCGCTGGATTCGTTACAAAAAAAATTGTGTTTTTTTTTATTTTTAAGATTTTTAAAGGTTTTTTGAGGGTTTAGGTTTTAATATTTTAGCTTGGGTGGGGGGTAGGTTTTTAGGGGGTGGGGGGGTTTAGGTTTTTTTTTTTTTTTTTTTGGGGGGGGGGGGGGGGTAAGGTTTTTTTTTAGGGTGGGGGGGGGGGGTGGGGTTAGGTTTTTTTTAGGTATTTTTTGTTGTGTTCACATTAGTTCTCGCGGTTCTCGCAATAAAGGTGGTTCTCACATGAACCTTACTCTATATGTCACACCCCCAAAATACCACATGCAGGATCCTCGCGAGGCCTGTGACGTACCAGGGTCTAGCCGCTAATCACATTGAACTCATAACAAGTTTTCAAATAAAAGCTTTCATTCATTTCCAATAAGTGTTAAAAATCACAATCTATAACTCGTTATGTTCAGCGGAAGCATAATACAAAGTTTAACCAAAACTCAAGTGTATGTAATCAACTAGTCTCTTTATAAGTTTCCATGTATCTTGACGCATGACCACTCCAGCATCCCAGACAGCAAGTTCCCATGTTCCACATATCTATAACCAGCGAGCATGCACACACGTGTATCAGACAACGCTGGTGAGTTGATAGTTTTACGAAAACGTTAGTTACCAAGTGTTTAATTCTGTTCATTGATTACAATGTTGATAATACCCCGAATACAAGATGGCTCCTGATTTACATTGCCCTTTCCCCAATGATCCTTTCAAAGCATTGGGCATGACTGAGTCATTAGTTCACACCCGTCCTCTCAGGTACGGGGTAGTGCCAAACCTAGATAGCGCTACCAACTAATACTCCGTTACCTCTCAGGTAACAAACAATAAGGAGGGACTTTAATGGTGATAGGATAAGTGTATTATCCAACATTCCAGATTTACCCACAAGACGTATTCCTCCCAGGAATACCCAATTGATTTACCCAGAACCCTATCCCTCTCAGGGATACCCAATGACTGTCCCGACCACAGGGACGCACGCTCAAGAGAAATGAAATCACCTTTGGTTTGCTCGGTATGTTATGTTAATTTACCCGTTCCAAGTTGGTCAACCAAGCCCTACCGTGTTTACCAAAAATAATTAGCTTGTATGCACGTAAGTCATGTAATCCACAAATCACCACACACATATTGTTATGCACATAACGTCATACAAATCGTACCAATAAATCACGTATCACACTGATTATAGCTTTCGTTCATCAATCAATTTCGTATCTACTTATCGGCTTTCACACACGCGCATATATCATAACATTACTTACCAGAACCATTCTTGCATTCAACAGATTGTAACACAAACATTCATCATCTAAAACACTGTAATCATTCAAACCACAACCATTAACGTATCAAAACCTTCCACGCAAGATGTAACAACTCTCATCAAAAGTCATATTTATTAAATTAATTTGACCAATAGGAAACCCTAATTGAGACATCCAAGTGATTCTGCACAAACCCTAAAATTTTCAGAACAGTTGGAATCAAGATTAGGGCCCCTAAAACTCAAGGGGGGTAAAACCCTATTAACGATTATCCTTATAAAATGCTGTCGAAATAGAATTTTCATGCAACGTCGACTCATCAGGGCTAGATAGGTGACGAAGCAGGCCTACCCTACTTTGACATCCCAGGCGACACGCGGCACGTACCGCGGATTCTTTCGTGACTAGCGGGAGGTGCCAATTTTGGGTATAAATAGAGGGCCTTGGGACTTGAATTCAGGAGTTAAAACGACGTAAATTCTTGCTACAGGCACCGAGTTACGTTCTGTTTACCACAATTAACACACACGGATCACTAATCGACGCCGCAATCAGGGTAATAACTCGATCGCTATTACGATTCATTTTCCGATCGATCAATGTACTCAATGGATGTTTAAGTGCTGCTCACATTAGGGTGATGCTTTGTCATTAGTCGTTAATTCGATGGATGTTTAAGCATAGCACTTTGTCATTCATTGTGAGGGTTGATCTCGTGAGTTATCGTAAATGCTGTATTAAGTTACTAACTGAATTGTGTGCCTGTTATTAAATTTAGGTTAAAAGGCTAATCAGTAGGCTAGGGGCTCTGCTCAAATTAAATCTTCAATGTGAGTCATTCTCTTTTTATCAAATTACTTTCAAAATCATGTTTATTGTTAAAGTTATAAATTACGGGGATTAAGTCTTTGTAATCACCAAGTTACAGCCGGTATGTGGGGTTTTGTATACATTACTTGATAACCGTCACTATTGGACAACGAGTTAGCCAATGAGTGATATGACCATAGTCACAGACACCATCGGGCAAAGAGGCTACCGATGGATGTTCGAGTGACAAGTACTGTGGGTAGTTGGTTTGATATCTGGAAACATTGTAATCTCTCTTAATACTGTAAATTATAACAAAGGAGTCGTTTTCATAAATAGAATGATTCACTCAGTATTTCCCGCTGACAAAACCTTTTTCAAACATGTTTCAGGTGATCTGTTGTGATCCAGGAAAAGTGCCGCGAAGCACTACAAGCTTAAGGAAGTGGCTCAGTATAAAATAAAGAAACATGTTTTGTAAAATAAAAGATTTCTTCGTGAAATCTCAAGATTGTAAATTATCGGGTTTTATCCCGAGTTGTGAAATAAAATAATCGGGAAATATTTCAGTTTTAAAAGATCCTGAAGAAAACTTCCGCTGTTAATTAAATACCACAGGATTTCTGTCCCGCGGCTCCTGAAACGGGTCAAACCGGGTCGAGGGCCCTGACAGAAAAAGGTGGTATCAGAGCCACTGATTTAAGCCAATTAAGTATTTAGAAAATACTTAATTTTTAAGAGTTTTTCTATATGCTAGCCACTGTAGCAGTAAATATAAATCTTTAAAATAATCTGACTCAAAGTTTTAGTACCCGGATTACCTACAGTCTAGAAACCTTACCCAGTATGAAATAATATTTAAGAGTTTTTCTATAAAATTTTGTTTTGATTTTTAACTTAGTAATTTTGTGTATTTTGCTAAACAGCATGAGTGACTTGTTTGACGTCCTTCAGAATTTAAATTTTTATCCGGTAAGAATAGAAGTTTCCAGAGATTTCAATAGGTATATACCAGACATAGAAGAACCTATAGAATTCAACGCTTTACCTCTCGAGAAACCCAAGCCTAAGAAAATGGAAATTGGGGAAAGCTCTAGGCAAATTGAGGGATTACAATCTCAGGAAGAGCTAGATTTTGTATTGGCAAACTATGATACTATTAAGCCTGTTAAAGAAAATGTTTTTATTCATTCTCTTGAAACACAACTACCAATGAATTTAGAACCAGCTATTCCAAACCCTTCAATCCACTCGCAACTAGACGAATGGTTGACCAATGAAATACAGTTACAAAACAATCCCTATAAGCTTTTTCCTCAGTACAATCTAGAACCTTTACCAAATCCACCAATGAGTAACGAGAATATGGCTAAACTCCATCATTTTAACAAAGAACTAATGGATGCTGGGAATAGGATCCAAGAGATTTTGGGACAGATCTCCTGGAATTACGATAAGAAGGAACGCCGTTACTAGAATATCATCTGACAAAGGATAGGGGATTTATGAAACTATGGTTGTGTAATAATAATAAGTAAATTCAGTCTGTAAA